>OVBB01001779.1:0-10241 GCA_900406415.1 Isatis lusitanica | reverse complement strand
GGCAGACTTCCTAGCAAAAGGGGCAAGATCCCGTGGAGAACCTTTTGAAGTATCAGACGAGCTGGTTCCGCAGTGGCTAAGACATGATCCTAGTCTATTTGCGTCAGCATGATTTGTACGATCTTTTGATCTTTCGACGACAAAAAAAAAAAAAAACAGAATAAGTTTATTGGTCATTTCGGAATGTTCTAAATTTTTAGACCTGAACCGACTTAGATCAGAAAGGAAAGACCTGAAAACGAACTCGAAATTCTACAATATCTGAATGGGTCCTAAAAGCATTATTATAATTTATAGGTACATTTTTAAAGGGATCTTAGTATTTTTTAAGTATTAAAACAATAAAACAGATGAAAGAGAAAAAAGAAACATATAATTTTTAAGAGATAGAAGAAACGTAACTTCTAGACTTTAGTGACAAAAAAAAAATAGCAATTTTGATTTCTCTCTCCTCTTTCAATTAATAAAATAATAGTTTAAGATTTTTGTTAGAGTTTCTCCTATAATAATGTTCTAAACTCTTCTACCCGAAAGATCTGAACCCGAATGGAATCGACCCAAATCCGATCCGAGAACCCGAATCTTACTTCAACCCGTCTCATTCTCTATTCTTTCTTCAAGTTTATAAGATGATTTTTTGTAAAGCTTATGCATGTCTGTTTCTTTGCGGATAGTATGATGTTAAGAAATTGAGGTGTATCTTCCACAACTTACTTAAGTTTTCTAGTCATCTCTAGGTTTGTTTCCCATTATCTGTTAGAATCTCATCATGTACTCCATGTAAGCACACAATATTCTTCTTGATGAACTGCTCGTCCACCAGTCATGTAACGCTAGCATAGATTTCTTCATCGAACCAATTGGAGAAGAAGTCAGTTAGGACCAGAATAAATTTCACCTCTCCAGTCGAGGTGAGCATTGGGATGATACAATCCATTGACCATTCCATGGTCGGATACGGTACAAAACTACCTGAGACTATTGCGTTAAACATGTGAATGAATAGGACGTGTTTCTGGTATTTTTCTCATCCGCCATCATACTTGGCTAATATAATTCTTGGCGTTTTATCAGTAGAACTATGGTTCTGTCTCTTAAGTGGTTACCACACTCTCTACTATAAATATTTTCCATGATAGATTTGTATCTTTTATATTGGCTGTGAATGGTAACACTGAACCGCAACGCACCCGCACTTAACAGTAACANATCTCTACATATACCATATATCTATACATTTTTATAACTGTAAAAACCGCAACGCACTTGTAACGCTAGTTCCGCACCGCTCAAAAACCATTCATCATTCGGACCCATTGATTCTTTTCAGGTATGACCCTTTGATGCTACATCTGAGAAGTTTGTCCTTTACCACCATGAATGATGCGCTAATTCTTTTGAGTTTTTCTTATCTCCCATTTGCTTTCCAAGGTTACTCCATCTAAGAGGTAACATAAAATCTGATTTCTCGAATTTGGTATGAATTCATTTGTTTGGGGCTCCGCTTTAGCTTTTATGATTGCCATTACCGAGAGACTGATGCTTGGTTAACTGATTTCATTGACCAAGATTACTTTGTGGGATTTGGGGTGTTTTATCAGTAGAACTATGGTTCTGTCTCTTAAGTAGTTACCACACTCTCTACTATAAATATTTTCCATGATAGATTTTTACCTTTTATATTGGCTGTGAATGGTAACACTAAACCGCAACGCACCAGCACTTAACAGTAACAAAAATCTCTACATATATCATGTATCTATTCATTTTTATAACTGTAAAACCGCAACGCACTTGTACCGCTAGTTCCGCACCGCTCAAAAGCTGTTCACCATTCGGACCCATTGATTCTTTTCAGGTATGACCCTTTGATGCTACGTCTGAGAAGTTTGTCCTTTACCACCATGAATGATGCACTAATTCTTTTGAGTTTTTCTTATCTCCCATTTGCTTTCCAAGGTTACTCCATCTAAGAGGTACCATAAAATCTGATTTCTCGAATTTGGTATGAATTCATTTGTTTAGGGCTCCGCTTTAGCTTTTATGATTGCCATTACCGAGAGACTGATGCTTGGTTAACTGATTTCATTGACCAAGATTACTTTGTGGGCTTTGAGGCTCAAAGTAAACTTAAAACGATGCTAGGACGTATGTAAATGTGTTTTCTTCTTGGAGAATCCTAGTTAATGAAAAGTGTATGAAAGCATATAGTTTTTCTTTCACTGATCTTAAGTATGCTCTCATCGTTTCATATTTTGCTTTGTACTCCCTGCTGAATTGATTTGTCACCAGATGTGAGTCATATAAGACATCATTGTACTCCTACTTCAAGCGCTAAGTGCATTCCAGCCACCAATGCCTCATACTTGGCCTCATTGTTAAACACATTGACTTTTTATTATTCTCTATTGGGTAAGATTTTAAAGTTTTAACGAACACTGGTAGCTCGGTGAGATATCTTTTTAACGTGTGGAATGCCTTTTCAAAATCTTCATCCTTCTCTAACTTTTCTTTACCCTTCAGAAAAGCTAAAAAATGGTAATTATTTGCCCATAGATTTTGGATCATGACACATTAATGGCAAGTTTAGGGCACTGTTTTCAATGTGTTAATGTGTCGAGCACATTGCATTGTAAATGGATTGTCTTTGGAATATGATGAACTCGCTTCTAATTTTCCTGTGGTAGACTCCTACTAGTAAAAAGTATGAACCTGACCGAATCCATGGGTTTCGGGTGAACCCGGATGATTTATTTTGTCTTGTTGAAGACTTTATGCACGCCTATCTATAAAAACTTTTTCGTAAACAGTATGTTCACTGAACTCCAGATATCAACAAGGACTCGAGGTAGTTAAACTGGTGTAGCGGAAGGTAATAACCAAAGCTCGTTGATTCTATGAATACCTGAACTAAGATTCTTCTAAACGATTTCAACTCAGCAGAGCTGTTTTCAATCGAAAAGGGTGAATAGCTGAAAGCTTTCTTTAATTTCTTCAAAAACTGAATATATCGTACAAGGCTGAGCTTCTTATAAAGAGGAAGCTATTCATTATTTAAATCAAATATAAATACTTAAAACCGAAATAAAAGCTTAAAAACCCAAATAAAGATAACACCAAAAAATATGGAAATATCTGTAAGATTATGTGATAAGATGCGCTGCATCAGTCGCCGGGGGTGAGAAAAGATTCGTCTCCGAATCTGATGGGTTGTTGTCGCCGTGAAAAGGGCTGAGATGTTTGACGTTGAAGACATTCGGTGTTTTGAGGTGAGCAGATAGCTCAATGCGGTAGGCGTTGGGGTTGAGACGTTCCAAAACTTTAACAGGACCAATCTTGCGAGACCGAAGCTTGTTGTGTTCATGCAGAGGTACCCGATCCTTTGTCAACACTGCCCAGACCAGATCACCTGGTTCAAACAAGACTTCCCGACGCCGCTTACCGGCATGACTCTTATACTTGAGTGCAGAGGTTTGAAGGTTGGAAATGGCCCGTGAATGAATGTCATGCAAGGAGGAGACGAAGTCAAGAGCTGTGCCATGTATCTTTGTTTTGTCCGGGAGGGAAGACAGAGCAATAGGGCCACGAGGAACGGTGCCGTAAACGACCTGAAAAGGGCAAAATCCCAAGCTTCTATTGTTAGCATGATTATGCGCAAATTCGGCCTGAGGAAGCTTGGAGTCCCATGACTTGATATGCTCCCCAACGAGACTGCGCAACATGGTTCCCACAGAACGATTTGTAACCTCCGTTTGACTATCGGACTGGGGATGGTATGCAGTACTCATGTCCAGCTTAGTACCCAACAACTTCCATAAGGATCGCCAAAAATGACTCAGAAAACGTGTATCACGATCCGAGACAATAGAACTGGGCAAACCGTGTAACCTGTAAATCTCCTTGAAGAACAATTGTTCCACCGTCACAGCATCAGTCGTCTTCTTACAAGCAATGAAGTGGGACATTTTGGAGAAGCGATCGACCACCACAAAGATCGAGTCAAAACCCCTTTGCGTGCAAGGAAGACCCAGAATGAAATCCATGCTCACATCAGTCCAAGGCTGTGTAGGCACTGGTAAGGGCAGATATAAGCCGGCATTGGTGGCACGACCCTTGGCGAGGTGACAAGCTCGACAACGCTCAACGTAGCATTCGACATCGCGCCTCAAGGTAGGCCAAAAGTAAGACGCCGAGACCAGTTGCAGAGTTCTGTCACGACCAACATGACCTTCACCGTGATGCTCTTCAATAATACGCAATCGAAGACTACACTCAGGCACACAAAGCTGATTCCCTTTAAATAAGAACCCATCCTGCAGAGAAAAGTCAGAGCGGAGACCCAAATGAATGTTGCAGTAAATGGTGGCAAAGTACGGGTCTGTCTCGTATAGGTCTGCAAAAGTAGCAAAACCCGGAACTGAAGTGTGCATCGTCGTCACTAAACAATGACGTCTACTCAGAGCATCTGCAACCTTATTCAGTGCCCCTTATGTATGTCGAATCGTGAACGTGAACTGTTGGAGGAATGCGACCCAGTTAGCATGCCTCGCTGAAATTTTCCCTTGGCTGTCGAGGTGTTTCAGTGCGTCATGATCTGTGAATAACACGAATTCTCTATGACAGAGACAATGACGCCAATGGCGGATAGCCTAAATGATCACATAAAACTCCACATCATATGTGCTGTAGCGACTACGCGCACCTGATAGCTTCTCACTGTAAAACGCCACCGGTCGGGAATGTTGACTCAGCACAGCACCAATGCCCAGTTTTGAAGCGTTACAATGTAGCTCAAACGGTACAGAAAAGTCTGGGAGAATGAGAACAGGAGCCGAAGTAAGCTTGTCCTTGATCAGCTGAAACGCCTCTTCGGCTTGTGCCGACCAGAAGAACTTGTCTGCCTTCATACAGTCGGTTATGGGAGCCATGATTGAGCTGAAATGGGGCACAAATCGGCGGTAAAAGGAGGCGAGTCCATGAAAACTACGCACGGCAGAGACTGTGCTGGGGACAGGCCACGAACGAATCGCATCCACCTTACTAGAATCCATCGACAAACCAGTGTCAGAAACAACATAACCGAGAAACAGCACCTGTTTGACGCCGAACTCGCACTTATGGCGTGCAACAAACAAGGACTCCGTACGCAACACCAGAAGTACCTGACGCAGATGAAGGACATGCTCCGTCAAATCCTTGCTAAAGACGAGAATGTCGTCAAAGTATACGACAACAAAACGGCCAATATAGGGGGGGGGGGCTTGATTCATGACCCGCATAAATGTGCTGGGTGCATTGGACAGGCCAAAGGGCATGCCCAGCCACTCAAACAATCCTTCCCGCGTTTTAAACGCTGTCTTCCACTCATCTCCAGGTCGAATGCGAATCTGATGATACCCACTCTTGAGATCAAGTTTGGAGAACACCGACGCCGTGCCGATTTGATCCAATAGGTCATCAAGGCGTGGAATTGGAAAGCGATACCGGACTGTAATCTTGTTTATCGCCCTGCTATCCACACACATACGCCACGAGCCATCCTTCTTGGGAATGAGGAGGGCTGGAACCGCGCATGGGCTTAAGCTTTCTCGTACATGGCCACGCGCGAGAAGCTCCTCGACCTGTCTGCGCAACTCCTCATGTTCCTTGGGACTCATACGGTAATGAGGCCTGTTAGGAAGCGATGCCCCTGGAACAAGATCAATTTGGTGTTGTATGTCGCGCAAAGGAGGCAAGCCGGTTGGTAACTCATCTGGAAAGACATCCTGGAACTCATCTAACAACTCGGATATGAGAGGAACAAGCAGCGATGGGAGCTTATCCGCAACCTCCAAAGCTGTTACAAGCACCCACGCCAACCCCTCTGTACGAAACTCATGTTCAATGTCATAGCCTGAACACAACAATGACGAAGCTGGAGGAGTGGACTGTGCACTGGGGCGAGACGAAATTGATACTGGTGTAGGTGGGGTCGGAAAGAGCACAATACGACGGTTTTCGAACACAAAGCTAAGAGTGTTGCGGCGACCATCATGCTGCACATTCCGATTGTACTGCCACGGTCGCCCAAATAACAGATGGCTCACATCCATGGAAGCAATGTCGAAATAAAACGTGTCCTTGTAATAAGGACCAATCGAAAACGACACCAAACAACGATGTGCAATGCGAATCTCATTACCCGGTCTGAGCGAAGAGAGTTTGTAAGGAATTGGATAGTTCTCACGTGTCAGACCGAGCTTGACAAATGCGTCTTCTGAAATAACATTGCGAGTGCTGCCTGAATCTACCACAAACTTGCAGACTTTGCCGTTGATCGTACACGTTGAATGAAAGAGCTGTGTACGCATATAAGGCTCGTCAACGGTAGCCGGCGACAGGCACGAATAACGCAACATGAGCATCGTGCCTTCATCCCCATGATGATGATTCTTCGGGAAAGTCTCAGTATCCTCCACAACGTCATCGTCATACAGAGCGTTGGCGTCCCATTTGACACCATCAGACATCAAATTACGCCTAGACTGGTTAGGACAAGCAGTTTGACGATGACCCAGCTCGCCACAAGAGTAACAACGCAAAGCCCCAGTGCGTACGGGACGACGAGTTGTCTGGTCATCCGCAGTATCCGACAGTGGAGGTACTGTAGAAGAAGAAACGCTGACAATCTCTTTACCAGAACGCTGAGGAATAACGCTATCAGAAGTAGTACCCGTTGCTGACTTTGCACGCGCACCACCCGAACTCCAATTCGAAGAACCTGAGGGGAATTGGTTCTCGAAAGCAACAGCGCGACGATGAGCTTCAGACACAGTCGCTGGGTCAAACTGAGCCATGGCTGTCTGAAGTTGCGGCCGCAAACCCCCGATGAAGCGTGACACTAACTGAATCTCTGTGTCAAAAACATCGTTCCGGGTGAGAAGCAAGTCAAACTCCTCTGCATAATCATCCACAGACCGTGAACCTTGACACAAATTTTGAAAGCGAGTGTACATAGTACGATCGAAGTTGTAAGGTAAGAAACTGTTCTTAAGTAGTTTCTGTAACTTCTCCCACGAACGGATCTTTTCTTTGTCTGTTCGAGCTCGCGTGGCCTTGATCTGTAACCACCACGAAGCTGCTTTGCCCCTGAATTTAGTAGCAGCTAAAGCTACTTTACGATCATCCGGAACACGTTTGAAATCCATGGCTTCCTCGACAGCCACAAGCCAATCAAGGAGTTCTTCACCATGCACACCACCATGGAATTCTGGTATGTCCACATTGATCCCCGATTCCCACCTGTGATTGCGCCGCACCGGAATATCATCGCTGCTATCATCGTCACGATGAGATCTCTGATCGGCAAAAGGATTTTCATCATCTTCCGATTCGTCTTCGGAAGCACGACGCTGATGACGGCGACGCGGCGAACGATTTCGCACGAGTACTTCAGCGAACTCTTGCAGAGAATCATGGATGGTTGTCTGAATATTTTCCTACATCGCGAGTAACGCCTGGCATAGCTCTCGCCAGTTTTCCGCTGGATCCACTTGCGTCCTACGAGGTGGCATGATTACGTTTGAATAGCAGGAACGTTTTGTCTCTGATACCAAACTGGTGTAGCGGAAGGTAATAACCAAAGCTCGTTGATTCTGTGAATACCCGAACTAAGATTCTTCTAAACGATTTCAACTCAGCAGAGCTGTTTTCAATCGAAAAGGGTGAATAGCTGAAAGCTTTCTTTAATTTCTTCAAAAACTGAATAACTCGTACAAGGCTGAGCTTCTTATAAAGAGGAAGCTAGTCATTATCTAAATCAAATATAAATACTTAAAACCGAAATAAAAGCTTAAAAACCCAAATAAAGATAACACCAAAAGATATGGAAATATCTGTAAGATTATGTGATAAGATGCGCTGCATCATAAACTCTCCTTTTTAAAATGATTACCACCAAGGTGTTGTCATGTGGCTTGTTGAGGCCATCATTTTCTTCGCTAAGTATGACCTTCCAAGACTGGCTTCGGGAGAATAGCACCAATGAGTTAACCATAATTATGGAGTGATTCTATAGATAAAGTTCACCTTTCATGGGGGAGGAAGTTCACAGTATGAGTTGCTCTATATAACGACAACAAGATACTTTCATTAAAAAAAAAAAGTACTTTCATTAATATCTTATATGCAATTTCCAGAAATTCTTAATGTTGTGGCCGCTCATTTTGTAGATCACATAAAATGTTTTTTCATTGTGTCTTCCTTTTCTTACCCATTTTCAGGGAAAGAGGAATACATCTTACGCTTTATAATACATGTTTTTCCATTACAACTTCCTTGTACAGAATTATTGATCCAGTCCCCTCTTTCTAGTGGCAATCTGTTGTAATAGAAACTCTAAATGTCAAATTTTTTTTAATAAGATTAGCTTGAGGATCGGGATCGTCTAGAGAGAAAGAAAATCGAATGGCCTTCTCAAAATGTATTCAAGAGTTTGAATCAAGTAAAGAGGTAAGTGAAAAAAAAAGTTTTGAGTAAATAGGTTTTGGTAGTGATGATGTCCTAACCTTTTCACAAAAATCAAGATAAAAGTAAAAGAAGAAGAATCAAGTAGACAAATGAGTTGTATGTGTGTAGAGAATGTCATATCCTCATCTACTATTCTTCATCTTGTTTTATTACTCGAAGTCATATTTAACATTTCCATTTATTCCGATTGATTTTATTTATGGACATTTACTTTAGTGAATCCGTCTTTTATGAATCAAAACTCTTAAATATAATTTAGAGTGTGCACGACTCATTACATAGGTGACAGTTAGTCCGACCACATGTATTTTTGACCATGTCATTCACTTTATATCAAACTGAGTTCACTACTTAACTTTGCATCATACTTTTTTTTTTTTTTGAATTGTAAGGATGAGTTTGGGTCTTAGGCCTTAATTCCACCATTGGCCCGGAACCAGCATTTTTTTATACCTTATGGCATAAAGCATCATTTCCATCAGGGATCAAACTAGGAGCACAACAGGACCAATCCCTACACTTAAACCACTAGCCCACCACATCTGGTGGTATGCATCATACTTTTTTAATCTAGTAATACATTTTATTTCATTTTAAAATTTATAAATTATAATTTATTAGGTCTAAACTAATAGAGTAAATTTACATTTAAACATAAATAATTTATTGGAAAGTAGTGATTGAAACTAACTATGTAAATGATGAAAGATTTTATTAGAAGCTATGTTCCAAAAAAGATAAAAAATTGTATGGAAAAATAATAACTCCACCATGATATTGTATATATCTGTCTCTAAGCTGAAAAATATTATGACAATTATGTGTAGTACATGTATAGACTAGAATATTATAAATTAGTTGCTAATATTGCATCAAAAAAATAAAACTATAGTAAATATCAATACTATTATTTTTATTGATGTAAAAATTTAATATTAATCTTGTGCAATAGATACAAAATCAATATGGTTATAATAATTAATACAAATTATTTAGTTCAATTGATGTAAAGTATCCTTAGCACCACCTTTAACCTAGCGATTATAGATACTATTATGTAACTCAGTCAGTTCGGTTCGGATAATTCGAGTTTTCAGGTTTTCGTTTAGAGGTTTCATTCGGTTATCACGAAAAATTAAGTCGGGTTCGGTTCGGGTTATGTCGGATTTGGGTCGGTTCGGGGTGTCAGGTAAAAAGTCAAACCCCATACGAATTGAGTTCGGATTTGGTTCAAGTTTGGGTTCGGTTTAGGTTCGGTTATATTACAAAGCTTTCAAAATTTGGCATGATTTGCCTAGTTTTTACTAGGAACGGAAATGAAAATTAGGTCCACGAAAAGATTAGATCAGGGTACTCTTTTATACACCAAAGTCATATATACCTAGTAACTTAGTAGATAGTAAACAATGACAAACAATCAACCCAAGTCCATATGGTAATATTAATAAAATTAAAGAGGTTTCTTGCATTGTGTAATATACAACTGATTTGATTAACAAGTTCACACTTAGATAAATAATATAATGGCATAGGCATATAAACTAGGTGATGCAAACGCCCTTTTTTGTAACCTAAAATTGCATTAATTTTTATTAGGGGAATATGGTGAAGACATGAACGTAATTTAGAGCATAAATTGATGTTATTTTCCTAGGGCCAGCTAACGCAATTAATCATGAAGCTGTCACAGTGACTTTTTTTTTCCCCTTTCCCTAGTCACTTTTGCAATCGGA
>OVBB01001775.1:0-13134 GCA_900406415.1 Isatis lusitanica | reverse complement strand
GCTAAAGAAGGCTGTAGGAGTAAGATACAGCCCAACCAATCACCCACATAATTCTACATTTGTTCTTATGGGCTGGCATATAATTAAAACATTTAGAGGGCTTATTGGATTAACATTCCTTCCCATTAAGAATTTGGAAGATTTTGAAATTTTTTAGATTTGATGAATCTATGTGGATTTTGAGAATATTTGGATGGTTTTGATTAGATTTAAAAATAAAATTTTACTAATGATTTGGTAGGAATTTTTTATAAAATTTTTAGAATTATTTGATAATAAAAATGAAAGAAAATATATATTTTATTTTATAATAGATTTTGGTGGATTTAGAAAGATTTAGAAAGATTTTTATGTTAAATATAAAAGATATAAATTCGAGATAAAATCTACGAAATTGTAAATATTAGTTAAAATAAAAAATCATTATATTTTAATAAGTTTACAAATTTTATATGAATTTTTAAATCAACTAAAATACACAAATAAATAACATTTTCCAAATTTCTTGCCTTCTCCGTCTATTTAGTTAAAATAATTCATGATATCCTAATCCCTTGTATTTAATTATATGTTTAAAATTCAAACTAAATAATTTATCGTAGGTGGCATGGCCTTTTTGCTAATTCTTTATTATTTTTTTGTGTTCCTCTTAATCTCCAATCTCACAAGATCATATTGACTATTAGTTCTTATCTTCCATAATTATTTATAAACTTGAAGATGTCTTTTTGGCTGTATTTTCTTGCTCCTCGATTCCTGGATTGCGATCATCGCCTCGTGTCGAAGATCATGTGAAGTTTCGATTTTACTATGACAAGCAAGGAAGTTGATTTCGATCACCTCTTGAAAATCCTCTTGCTATCGCACTCTTGCTCATCGACTTTATATTTGGATAAATGAGTGCAACTATTTTACATTCGTAAATAATGTGTACAATTAATGCGAAAATAAATACATAGTGATGTTTTGTCAAAAATGAAAAACGAAGATCATGATGATGGCACAAGTAACTGCGGTCGAAAACTGTATATCTGTGAAATGAGAGAGGCATTAATACTGATCGTCATTCAGTGACTTGAAATGCCATTTTCACTGATTGATGACTAATACAGTAATACTGTACAACCATATTAAATACCTAATTAAATTTGGTCAGAAAAACCATATGATATGATATAAGAAAAAAAGAATAATTAAAGTTATTTTCATTAAATGGAACTGCTCGTCCGAGAAAAGAGTAAAAAAAAAAACTTAATAATGAACCGAACGAATATGGATAAATCAGAATTAGGTGGATAAAAATCAAATGTCACATTCATCTAACTGGTCCTTGACATGTACTGCTTATTCCCAGGTTCACTAATTTATATCCTTTTTCCTTCCCTTTCTTCTAAACACCCCTCCACCTCAAAATAAAAACTTTTTAAGAATTTTGTTGACCAAAAAAAGGAAATAACAAATTGGATTTTTTTCTTTCTTTCTTTCAATAAAATGGTCACTGGAATTTAATTTACATGTAACTGAGCCATCTCAGCTTGTTATAAAAAAATCTATAAATGTAACCCGTATAATATCGTGGCCATACAAAATTAGAAATCAAAGTTGACAAAAAAGAAAAGAAAAAAGTTATAAATAGAAAGGTAAGTAATATATTTTCGGTTTGCTTTTCAGTGCCTCCTTTGATAAATAAATCAAAGTAAAACAATGAAAACGACTTGGCATTATTAAATCTGGTCCGCCTACTGTCCCAAATAAAAATTCTGACGTGATACAAATCAATAGACGGAAGATATATCATTTTTTTAATGCAAAGTCGATCTTTTACTGTTAGGGAAGCTATACAGGATTAGAATGGTGATCCGATCTTGAAATAGTTAACTGTGCTAATTTAAAATAATCGTATTTTTAATGTCTTTCTTTTAGGTTTAGGTCCAGTGCGATTCTTTTTATATAATTAGGCACTGTTTAATCGTAAATATAAAAAACAAAGCTAATTTTTGGGAACGTTATACAGAACTGTATTTTGTTCAGGCTTTGACGCTAATTTTTACCTAAGTTTAATAATTAGATCCGTTCGTTTCACTTGCACATTAATAATCCTATCAAATAACTTTAAATTTATCAAAAAATGTCTCTTTTCTTGGGTTCAAAATGCATGGTATATCGTTAGCTACACCAAAAGAAATATCTGAGAACAAGGGAAATGCAAATTCGATATTCGCACTATTATAAAAGTAGCAGAAATAGCGAATCTTGCAGACAAATAATTGCAGAAATTCAATGTTTCTATATGGTTAGACGTATATAAAATTATATTTAACAATAAAATACTGTGATGAAATATTTGAAAGGACAATGATAGATTAATATATGGACCTGATAATATAATACTGGAACTCGATGTGATAGAAGCAAGAAAAATAATAATCGAGCGTGGGGTCAAAGGAGAATTTGCACACATGCAAGTTGGCAACTTGGTTGTTAAAAAGCATTTCATGCATGTGGGACCTTCCTTTGTATCTAATTAAAATGCATTTTTGTAAGATAAGATTAATAACTCTGCATCTGTGAAAAAGATTTGTGGGTTATACTTCATTATTAATATAAGATTATTATGCAATTAGTTTTTTCTTTAATAATATGCGTCGGTTCAATCCTTTTGAAACTGGGCCATTATACTAACTTCTGGAACCTTATAATACTAAAATTATATAACTAAAAATATATATAATTCGCAACATTTCGAGTATGTTTAAGAACGCTCATAATGTGTGGGTTACAGATCAAATAATGTGTGGGTTACAATCGCATCGTATTTTTTTCAATTGTTCCGGCGGTTTAATATAATATTATGCACTTTGACAATAAACTATACATCTACCGGATTTTAGATTTTTTAAAGATAGTAGTACCTATAGACGAAACAAAAATTAATATATATCTCATGTGAGCCTTTTTTCTTTTTTTTTTCTCCATCGTATGAGACGTCTATGTACGAGCATTTGTTTTTTCCTTAAAAAAAAAAACACGTTAATAAGGTACAGAGCCCTGCAAACAAATTTATTTTTTCGTTTACAAGAATACTAAAACATCGGATCTAAAGAATACCACTCATAAATTTTGTTTTTTCAATACGAAAGACCCGTTCCATCCTGTGATATCGACAGCCAATGAGAAATTAGAAATATACAAGCAATAATTAATATAAAGTTCATTCAAAAAAAAATTAATATAAAGTTTCACAAACTTGTTTTAAGAAAGTATCCCTTTTATTCCCTTAGTAGTTAGTACTCTTTGTATTATCTCTCGCTTTCAATCCTTTTTCTTCCTCAACCCTACTTTTAAAAACTCATTAACAAACTAGAAATATCTAATATCACTAGTAGTATTAATTTATCAAATTCATACATTGTGACGTTCAGATGAGATCTTATTTATTGGTCGTCAAGGATTTTTCTTAATTTTGCCATGAAATTGTGAACAAACATAGTATTATTTTTAAATATATATATATATTTAGTAAATACATACTCTGCCTATTTGACTTATCCCCCAAAAAAGCATAGATTAAAAATGACCTAACAAAAGGATATAAGAATTTTAAACAGGTGAAAATAAATAAATATAAGGCAAAACGGTTCGATTCAGTTCGGTTTTGGTCTGGTCCGAACATATGTCATCACCGGTCCACTGATTCAAGCTCAAATAACCGAGTCAACTCACCATACCACCATCATCGGCTTCGAGTCAACTCATTGCGCCACCGATTGCTTCCAAGCGGAGGTGGTTATGAGCGGTCGAGTGTGCCAACCCAACATCAAACACCCATTGTTCTCCTCCACACGATAACCTTCGCCGCCATTAAACAAAGCCAAAAGCGTACTCGCTTGCTTAAACGCGTTAGACCCCAGATGTGCCGGCGCAAAACCGGACGAACTGAACCGGTTTGCCCATTGGCTCAGTGTTTCGTGTCTCTCGACCCGGTCTGGACCTTCGCAAGCCACGAGATTGCAAATCTGTTTCCCTAAGTACACTTCCGACATGACTTTGTCTTGGCTACTCGGAGCACCTTCCAAGGAATCGAACAGGGTCGAATAGTAATGCAGCGATTCAGTAAACCGGTCTAAGAAAACCGGTCCGTTATGGTTCGATTCTTGCTCGACCACCGTGAAAATCACCGGTTTAATCTGTTTCACGACGCTGAGGACTTTCTCTATCCCGCCGGGACGGCCTAGGAGCTTGTGGAGCTCGAAAACGGAGTTGACCGCCACAGATTCGGTTTCGCTGGGTCTAAGCTCGAGCATCGAAGCGTCGAGATCGGCTAAGCTGTTGGCGACGAAGCCACGGTATTCGAATTCGACGTGAATCGCTTCCGCGAGCTGAGCTAATTTACAGCCAACTTCGTGGAGATGATCGGAGTTATCCGCCGCCGGGGGACCAATTCCGGTTAACCTGAAAACCGGAGGACCTCCTTCTCTAAGCGCAAGGGCTTGCATAAGCGCCGGCCATTGAAGCCCTTGGTTCATCGAGAAATCGATGACGTGGACTCTCTTCTTACCTTCGAAAGCTTCGAGGATGGCTTGATTCGCCGTGAAATGAGCGAACTTGAGGTAAGGGCAAGTCTCGTAGAAGTGCATCTGGAGAGTATCGGAGAGAGAGTGGTCGATTTGATTCTGCGGCGGAGAGAGACGGTAGATCCGCCGTGCGAGAGCTTCGGCGAAATAAGTAGCCACTTTCCTCATGGCTCCTGCTTGAGACACAGCCAAGAACCCAATCTGCTTAACGAGAGCTTCCGCTAGAGTCAAGTTGTTGTTCTGGATAGCCTCCGCACAGGCCATAAGCGCGTGGACTAGACGAACGCCGTTCTCTTGCGAGTCGACCAGGATAACCGCCCGAGTTGACTCAGCCGCCGTCGTCGTTGTCGTCGTGGTTACCGTCGTTCCTATGACTCCACCAATCTGCGCAGCGGGTGACGTGGACGTAACCATTGAATCAGGGCTCGAGCATGATCTCAAACGCTTGTTGTTGTTCACAGGTTGATTCGACGAGGACGAAGAATCAATCGCGAACTGATTAGATCTCCGGTAAACCGCGTTTCCAGGAATGGCTTTGAGGTCGTAGTCAGAAGCCGAGAAACCACCACCAACCGAGGTAACGGTCGAAGAATCCCCAGCTCCGGTGAGAAACGAGTTGTTAATCTCCGGCGAAGGAAGAATCGGGTTCAAACCGTTAGACCCAGAGGCAGACGCAACCGCCGGTGGATTAAGCTCGGAGAGCATATTATCAAGCCAAGAGTAGAGCTCCGCTGGGTTGTAGTGAACAGTATCCGTCGCGAGATGAGCTAATCCGTCTTCCTGAACATTACCCATCATCGTCTCCAGCTGCTCGAGTTTCAAAGCGACCTCCGCCATCTCCGACGACCTAACCTTGTAACCTAAAACAGCGAGAAGCTCGTCCATGTTTCCACCGTCTTCTTCTTCCTTCACCATCATCATCTTGTCTTTAGGACAAACCGCCGGCGAAGAAGTAGAGGAAGAGGAAGAACCGGCGATTGCTGTCCCGTTGTTGGACAGCCGAGTATTGGGACCTTGGAATTGGTGAAGATCTCTCTTCATTTCTTATCTGGTTCGATAGTTAATCTCTGGTTGGGTCTGAATTTGGGCTCCGATCTCGGATCTAGGGTTTGCTTTTATTTCTTTTTTCTTTTTTGGGGTGAGGAAGAAGAGGAACATGTGACTAGGTGACGAATCTTAAGCAATCGAGCATTGGGTGGGGATTGCTTTGTTTTTCACTGCTACTACCACTTCAATGATCATACGAACTTAATAATAATAATACACAAAATTATAATTTTATTTACCAGATAAAATTAAAATGTTTATTTTAAACGGATAAATTAGAAAAAGAAAAAAAAAGAATGGTGGTGATGGGGCTCGACGACCAATGAATCATGTACCAGAGGAGGGCTATACATCTACACCTCGAAAGCGATAAGGTTGAGAATACACATATATTATATTTTTATAGTACAATAACTGTTTTTTTTTTTTATATATTTAAGGTCAAATAAACATAAACGGTGTGAAAAAACAAAAATATTACTTCACCTTGTAGTCGTAGTCTCGTAGAGATTGTTTTTACTTTCGTTGTTGCTGTGAATGGTAGCTCATATGTCGAATTTAAATCACTGGATCTGATAGACTAGTTAAACTTTCGTGGATCTACTACAATGTTGTATTTAAGCAGATATTTGTTTTCTTTAATGTTGAAAAAAAAGATATCAAGGAGACTGAGAATCATTAACCTTTTGTCAAATCTTTAAAATACAGATTTAGGGCTTTTTAGTTGATTCTTTTGATGGAGAAGAACTGAAGATGCTTTTCCAGTGGATAATTAAAATTCACTTAAAAGCTGAACTTAGTTCATGATAGACTGTTTCAGTTCCCAGGTTCGATGGTGATAATAATTCAACCAACCATGTCTTTGGGGTCAAAAATAATAAAAATAAATTCACAGTGACAGGTTTTGAACAGAAGAAACTATAAACTTCTGTTTCTTTAACTCCGAATAATGAATTTAATAGATTTCTATTGTTACCTTTTCCAGCAAATTTGTTAACCCCAGCCATCGAAAACATCAATCTGAAAATGCGTACGATCACTGAAAACAATAGTAATTTTTGGTTACAACAATAGTAATTCGCAGTAGCTTTAAGCAACACTACTCTATACATATATATTCAGTTTATATGCAGAAATTCATCTCTAAAAAAAGATTCTGCAATTGGGTTTTGGGAAATCATCGGACCTATGTGTTTCAATTTTCGAGTCAATTTTAACTTTTGAAGTTGAATTAGGCCTTTGATATTCTCTAATTTTCAAAATGGCGTACAATTAAAATAACGATCACTCGCATATTTTTTTTGTTCCCGCCAACATTCAACAATTGGGATTTGACGAAAATCATCTGCTGTGTGACTGTGTCTAATCACTTTTTTACTTGAAAAGGCCTAATTATACGGTTATACCTAGTTAAATATTGGCGAACATGCTAATCTACGATTACTGTCAAAGTCTACATATAAATATCACTAGCATTTTAAACTTATAGAAGACAACAAAAACCTACGAAATACTTTAATACACGTAAATTTATTTAACCTATGACATTCGTTTGCTTTAAAGTTTCAACTATGTATAAATTATCAAGCATGAAAAACCTATTGTAACTTGTAAGTAGGGAGTTTTAAAAATCACACAAAAAAATCGTAATTTAATGAGATTTTGGGATGTTATATTACCTTAACCTGAAAATTGAACCAAAAAAAGAGATTTAATTTAGTTATGATTTTTCTTAAAAACCTGGATACTTATTGTTGTATTATGTTTAAAAAGTTTTTTTTTGTTGAGATTTGGTTAAATTAAAAATCAAAACTGCTTTTTAAAAAATATATATATATATAAAATGATTTCTATATTTTTCAAAATAGTAAAATAGGTTATAATGACAACATTTTTCTTAGTGTGCTTTGAGATTTATTAAATTTTTATAAAATATAGTACAGAGATAAATTTTAAATGTAAATCAAATAATATATTATCAACCAACTTGGTATATTAAAAATTAACGATAATAAATTATAATAATATACTTGCAATTGTATAAAACATCTATAATTTTAATAATTTTAATATTGGTTATACTTATTATGTTTATCATTCTAATACATAAAATATTATTTTTAAAAGTATATATATTTATATCGTAAACTCTTTTAATAAAAATAATAAATAAACTGAAAGACAAAACCAATTTGTATATGGTTGTTCTATGGTTATACTTTTCGATAAAACTAAAAAATCATAAATTGAAAACAATAAACTTTTTAGATAATTTTAATATGAATTCACATTTTATAAAATTGATAAATCATAAAATCAAAAGCAAATCAAAACACCTTTTTAAATCAATTAAGTTAATATGCCACAAATTTTATACTTTCAATAGTACATGTAAATACAGTTTATATATGCAGCTACATAACACAAAATCTTTATACAATATTACTTCTACAAAATAGATAATATAATATTTCTAAATTTCAAAACCCAATAAGTTATTTGATTCAATTTACTCCTACAATTCAGATATTCATATCTCTCAAAAAAATTGAACTCAAATTTATTAATTTATTAAATATAAATATATTTAAATAATTTAATATTTAATTTGTGTTCACCTCTACTCTTACCCATTTTCATTTAAGTTTGCATAGTTTATATTTAGTAGTCATTAAATGCGTTTTTCTGGGTCAAAAAATTGCGCTTCGATGTACTTTTTTGCAAGTAATAAATGCAAAAATTAATACCGCAAGCTAATGTTAAAAAAAAAGAAGTTATTACGCAAACATTAGATGAATTTTTCCTTATCTTTTACACAATACTCTCTCTAATAACAATTGACAAAATCAAAACGGACTTAGAACCATCGTGCGACAAGAAAACCCGGTTTTAAGCATAACGGCCGCGTCCGTCATTGTCAAATCATTCATGAGAAACTAAAAGAGATTCCCGTCCATTGCTTAACGCCGTCATTAACGGCCTGTTTCTATATCAGATTATATCAGATGTTAAAAAAATAGAATTTATTAAAGATATATTCGTACCCTTCGGGAAACTCGAACTGACAGCACGTGATGACTCCACGTGTAATTCGGTCCCACCATCCATTGAAGGGCATATAGCTTTCAATAACTGTACGCCGTTCGAATTGTGGTCCCCACTGATTCATGTGATTTATACACGTGTCCTATTTTCTTCGATCTAAACGGTAGGCCCTGAGTCTGCTTCCGTTGACGGCCGTTTTTACGGGTCCCTTTTTTCGTCCTTTTTTTTTTCATCTCTATCCACTTTAACTTCATGGTTACATGATATAAACTTATAATGTGATGTTACGTCACTTTCATAGTTTCATACTAGTATTTTTATTTGTTTCACATTTTTTATTATTCGGTTAAATTCATACTCTCCCTTGCGGAAATCACTGTGCAGGTAAACCTTACATAATTATAGCTATTATAACCTATATTATATTCAGAAATATTTAAAAGTACACGCATTATACTATTACATCAATTGCATAACTTTGCCATGATAACTTTCAGTAATTACGATGAATAATTTATGTAGTTGTTTTTTTTTTTAATCGAAATATATACATGCATAGGTTGATATTTTGATACTATAATTCATTTACAGGATTATATGACGTCTGTTTTCTATCTTTTTGTATGATTTTAAAGAAAGCTTATTTTTGACCCAAAAAAACAAAGCTTATTTAAACGATTTGGACGAGTGTGAGTCATACAACCGTAATTGACATCTACTAGATACTTTGATAGATGTAATACATATAGTCCATAAGCCCTCTGTAGTTCCTTAGCAAATCACATAACTTCTCAATATAATTAAGTAAATAGATAAAACAATAAAAATCAAGTACTCATTGATTCAATACTAATTAATTCACTAGACCTTTTGATTATGTGTTCCACGCTGTCAGGACAATTCACGTATAAAACGTTTAAGTGCACATCGTCCAGCGAATCTGTGAGAATCACAGTTACTAGATCATAATATACGTATTGGTTTTTTTCCTTGCCAACTACGTATTATTTATGTTTTTTATTCGCGTACATGTGACTTTGCCTTACAATTTTACACCGCCTTAGATAGCCACAACAATTGATGACTAAAAAAATATATATTTCACAACAACAATACCTAGCTCATATATATTCATGCACGTTTTATTTAGAGCCCATAAGGTACTAGCTATAAAACTATATTCAAAGGAACAGTAACCAAAATGTACGTATAACTACAGACACATAAGTGGTTGTTACGACTATATTTAATACATAAACTCTATTCTTTAAACATTGATATTAATTATAAATTTAAATTTTCTCATTCTGATTCGTAGTCATCGCTGCATTATTACAATAAGAATCAAAATTTTCTCACATGATTTTGATGGTTTGTCTACATTTAAGTACCGCGACAACGTATATACATCACAGGCTCACAGCTACGAAAATGTATACGTCATACTACACATGAATTCTGAATTGCAATCAAGTTTTCCCATTGATTTTTCCTTCGGGTGGAAGACAGGAAACGAAAATGGTATCAAATCATCTGTCACAACAAATTAGTTTCTTTTTTGTAAAACATACAAAATATAATCAGATGATAAAAAAAAACAGGCTCGAGATATTTATAATAATTGAAGAAAATACAAAAAAAAAAAAATTTACAAAAAAATGTAATTGTACAAACAAAAATGTGAATTGCCATCAATTGATATGAGGTGGCAGGGAGACCACTCATAGTTGGTATGGGCACCTAAATTGCATGAATACCAGAATTAGAATTATTCCGTTTACTTTTTTTTTTTGTTCTCAGCTTATCAAAAGATATGATTATCCTTTTTTACCCGAGAAAAAAAAAAAGAGGTGGACAAACAATTTGATGATTGTAAGCCCTTGTTCGAAAAATTTATCTGCGATGAAAACAACCCGAATTAACATCTACTATCAAAATCTAATTTTGTTTTAATTGGTTTTATCTATTTTAAAGTTTGGGCAAAGTAAACTTTGTTCGAATTTTGCCAACATGTTAAATTTAGAAAAATTCAAATAAAAAAACGAGTAGGATGGCGAACTAAAAATAAGAAAAAAATTGCAGCGATGGTCACAAGATATGCAAGATTATAAAATAAATTATGGGTTTACATTTCATTAAAGGGGGAATAAGAAAATAAGCTAAAAAGTAAAAATTTTAATGTTCAACTCCACACATAAAAGTTTAAACATGTGTTTCAATTTTTTATCACCGAAAATATATACACAAATATGCTTACGTTACACTTTATGTATTTTAGTTATACTAAAACTAATTTATACTTTATATTTTGACTAAACTCCGATCAATCCATCAGGATTCTTACCGAACAGTATATGATATACTGTATATCATCAACGTTAAGTGATATTTTGAAGAAAATATATGGTCGCTGATTTTACCATTGACCTGCAATTGTTAGCACAAGTCGCAAATCAGGAGCTTAAATTTTTTTGTAATCTTAGGAGTGTATTGAACTGGGTATTTAGGATGATACACAATTTTTTTAACGTAAATTAGGGGATTTAATTCGTGAAAAAGGAAAAACGGAAGTTGATGATCGGAGGTTCAAATTTAAACGGAGGCGCGTGTTGCGTAGGAAGCAGAGAAAGTCGCGTCAATGAACATCAGCTTTAGACAGCCTGGAAGTTGCATACGTGTCGTGTAAGCATGAAAGTGAGCACCTTTTGATTAGCACCGTCGACCCGGAGGGTGAACTGCACGCTCTGCCTCAGTGCCATGTGGCAGCATTTCAATTTCGGCATATATATATAACTAAAGTTAACTGAAAAGCAATTACTAATAGATATTTCAGTCGGAAACTGCAGAAATATTGAAGGAAAAATAATATTGTCTCTGTTATATAATATAAGTTTGTTTAGATACTTTTTAATATATAAGTTTTATATATATGTAATATTATCAATTATATTCTATAACTTTTTAAAATTAGTTAAATTATACTTATATGTTAATTGATATTTTAAAAGCTAATCTTTATACTTTTAGGTGAAATAGCTTATATTATTATTTTATTAAATAAGTGAAGTATCATTCAAAAGTAATTCCACAGGAGATTAATGATGTTAAAAGTATCATAAATACAATTAAAGATAACATTACTTATTTTTTAATCAAACCAGACGATTGTCCAAATTTAGATTTGGTTTCAGAAAAAAAAAACTAAAATCAAATCTTTGACAGAAAGAAAAGCTTAAAGAAACAATGCTAATGAATTGCTTACTTTTTATTATTTATTAGTAAACTAAAGTTAAACAGAGAAAGAAAATTATATAACTTGTTTTGTAAAACAGTAGCATATACTTTTGGTATACATATTGGAAAACCCCACATTACATTTTCTTTTTATAAAAAGAAAAAGAAAACATTTTTTGTGAACCTGATTATCCTACTATTTAATATTTTATTAAAATGCTAGTACTATCCCATAATTTCCAAAAAAATCCTGGAATCTATGCAGGAGTCGGAACAAACTATGGCCATGTGAACTTCACATTCACATCTCGAAACTTCGTTTCCCGATATATATACGACTATCAGTACGTATATGGTATAAAAAAATAAATCTCTAATAAACGACATATACAATGTATGTAGCTGTAATAAACAAAGACATATTTGCATAATGTACATACTATTAATTACATGAAAACTACACGTGCATGGTAAAAAGGAAAAAAACTATTGTGACGAATCATTACGCCAGAAGGGGGACACAGTGCTCTAAATTAATGAGATTTGAGGTCTACGACGTCAAAACGAGTCAAAACCAAACAATCTGTATATATATATATATATATATAGATTTTACAAAAATCATTTTCAACTTGCTTCATGAAACGACGACGCACAAAAACAGATAACAAGAGGAAGAGAGAACTAGAGGAGGAAAAACAAATTTGCTTCCGTTGGCTTCAGGTGCAAGACGCATGAAGTCCACATGAATAAAGGGTGGCTCGTTCATGTATTTATCCAAAGGAATTAGTATTCGTTGTATTTTCCGACTAGCCAATCAGAAACGATGGTGACTGGTCGTCTCAACAAAATTCATTTTATTACATCATAGATAGTATTATTACACAGAGCGAAAGTAATAAAAGCTGGTATGAATGAATTAAAGACAGTTTTCTTTGCCGACATGCGGACATGTAGATAGATTGCGGCCCGAGAAGGCGACATGCGCAAATCTATTTGATAAGACTCAGAATCTTGTCATCACGAGATTTGCCCCTATCTTCCTAAATTATTTCTCCTGGTATATGGTTTATCACTTCACTATTAGCATCTGGGAGTCATGTGTGACGATAACTGTTTGAGATTCCAAATCAAAATACTTTTTAATCATAAAAGAAAAATAAGTCTCCTACTCTTATATGCTTATTAGCCCTGGAAATATTATCCGGGATCCGGATCCGGATCCGGGATCCGC
>OVBB01001774.1:0-13137 GCA_900406415.1 Isatis lusitanica | reverse complement strand
ACCATCAATGTCACCCACATCCTTTGTTCCTAAGCAATGAACTTGGAAAATCTAGACCATGTTCAATGTGCGGAAAAGAGAGTTCTCGAACTTTAAATTGTATCGAATGTGACTTCTTTTTGTGTTTCTATTGTGCTACAATCCCATATAAAGTAAGATATGAGCATGATGAGCATTTCCTCACCCTTTCTTTCGACGAGAATGCAAGTCTCAATTGGTGTGACGTTTGTGAGGAAACTCTAGATTCATACAAATGGCTTTATACATGTAACGAATGTGGGGTCGTATTCCATATTGCATGTTTACTAAGGAAATCAGCACTTTATGTCAAACCTGCTCAAGATCTTTTGTTTGATGATGTAAAGTTTGATATAATTCTGAACAATGGTCTCACTCGACCTGTCTGCAATGAATGTGGAAGGCGTTGCCAAGATAAACTAATGCTTGAAATGGTCAATGATGATGATGAAGAAATAATAGTTTGTTATCGTCATTGGGAAAGGGGCCAAACTTAAGGTCATGAATTGAGTACGGGTGGTGGCATAAAAAAGACTAATAAACATGTTCTGATAATTACAAAAACAAAAGAAGAAGAAGAAAGATTGTGTAATGTGTGTTGTTTTTAAAAGTTTGCATTAAGGTAGCTAGTTTGTATAATATTTATGGTTGGTTGTAATACAGTGTAATTGTTGTAATCATTGCATATAAAAATTGTCAAAGTGGCACCATAGCGGAAAATTTAGCTCATTTAAACAAGTATTAAATAACTGCCAAACATCATGATAATTAAGAGAAAAAAAATGTCGTCATTATAAATGGAAAAATAGTCATAATTATAATTAAACTGATTATAAATGATTGTAATGATACATAAAAAAAAAAAAGAATGCCCAAGCTTCAAAGTCACATAAAGGAAAAGATAAAGGAAACCATTGAAAAATTAATTAGGGTTCTTTGTGTTCCTTAGAACTGCAAATACACTATGGGTATGGATTCTCATAATAACAGGAAGGTTTCTTCTGTTATTTGATCTCATGTGTTGGTCCCTTTCTTCTCCTTGGTGCACCTTGCCTTCAAAACCAATCCAAAGAATTTCTTTTAGCATCAAAGATGTTTTCTTTTTTGACATACCAAAAAGGTTTATTGCATTTTGTTACTTGTTTAAGAAGCATTCATATGATTCTTTTTTTACCTGAATTGATGCATCTGCTTCACAAGATTGAACAACTTTAATCCATCTTTTAGCTGTCCTCTCTCAACCTTATTGAAGAGTTCACTAGTTCTTTCATGCAGACAAGAAAATTCTAGTCATTGGGATATAACAAAATAAGTAAAAGACAAAAGCTTCTTGAAAGTTAAAAAAAGGCAATAAAAGGAAGAAGATAAAACCTGTCAAGAGTAATTGTCCTGTGATGCCCTAGAAATCTACGTTGGCTCTTTCCATGTTCCCAGAATGTGAAGGGACGAATACATCACTCTCAATGGAAATTATGTAATCAAGATCAGCCGTTTTAGTTACAAGGCCTGTGAAACTTTTTAACTCGTCTTCCACAACAAGCATTTCCTACAAAATTCAGTACATGATCTAAACATTACCAATCTCTAGATTCCCAGTAACATGAAAGATTAAGAGAGAGAGGCTTGGTTAAACAAACCTTCAAGATTAGATCAGGGAAGTGTGAGTTAAGCTCCAAAAGTTTAAAATCACCTACATAGATTTCTCTTGTTGAAACATCAATGACTGATAATTGAGGATATCCAAGACCTTTCAGAAATATCTGCACCTCTTTCGGAGTAAATGTACATAATGAATGTATACTTTGTTGAATGTATACTTTTGCTCTTCCAATGGCTTGTTCTTTTTTTGTGATCAACCGATAACATATTGAGCTAATACCCATACATTTTTTAAGAAAAAGGAAAAAAGAGAAGAGTTTGATTTTTATCATATGAAGACATTTTTCATGTTTGGTTTGTTAGGAATTAATATGGTTCTCCCAAGAATCGGCACTATAGAGTTGGTAAAGGGATAAACTTTGCAGAAAAGAAACCGTGAAGTCTCAAAGATCAAAGGATGTAAAGCGAATGGTCGCACATGAGCTACGAAAGACTCCTGATTTACCAATGGATCGAATGGTCGCACATGAACTGCAGAAGACTCATGATTTACCTCTCAATACTCTCACATATTACAACGGAGGGTTCTTTGGTTTATTAAATAGCGGAATAAAATCCAGAGGAACTCATAGTTACGCTACATTCCACTAAATGTGCACAATTTGCAAGCTTTTTTATTTTGTTTTGAAAAATAGTGGGTCCCACAATTTTGATAATAACTGCCATATTTCCGCTGGATTTGATCCTCCTCGAAAAAGAAGAGGAATTGAAAGGAACGTAGAGGAACTGAAGAGAACCCTAACAATTTCTTCTTCTTTTTTTTACTTTTGCAAAATTAATTATATTTAGATATTTGATTATTAAATGAAGATAAAATGAATAAAATAAGATTCTCACCTAATTTTCTGATTTTATTTTGTTGATTTAGTCAAAGTTTCAACAGCAACAAAATTTGATTTCAACATTAACAAATTAGATTTTATAAAAAATTATAGATTTTATTTTTGAAAAATTTGAAACAAATTCCAGAAAATTAGGTAAAACCAACAAAGATATATATATGAGCATCACAAGTATTCTGTTCATCATAGAAAAAAAGAGATCGTGAGTGGCAAAAAAAATGTTTGAACAAGGATTCTATTTATCATAAAAAGAAATCTTGAACTACAGAAAAGAAAAGAAATTTGGAACTATGAGGGAAAGGTAATCATTTATTTGACTGTTCATCGTTTTAGTGTCATAGGTGTCTAAATTTTTCCAAAACCAAAAATAATACTTCATACTCTTTCAATAGTTTTCAATTTATCTTAATACATGTTTCAAAAGTCTTCAATTTGTTTACTAATATAGTGTCGTTGAACACATATTTATTGATATGGTTTTTTTATAATAAGCAACATAAAGAGCAAAGATGGAAATAATGGAGGAGCGTTCAAAGCGCAAAGACAAATCTGGTGATGAAACTAATGCAAATCGTAAAGCATCGGTACGTCTTTTTTTCCTTCTTAGATATTTTGTTTTTATATATATAGTTATACTTGTTTAACTTACACATTTTAATTAATATATAATATTTGGAGTTAAAAAAATTAGGAAATTTTGCTCGAACTTGTGAATGACGAGCTAAAAGCAAAAGGTTATATGATAAGACTTCCTGATAATCTTGGTAAGCGAAGAGTGGAAGAATTTTTTTATGAGATAACTGGTGTCAAAGTCAAGTGGGATTCAATAATAAAAAATAGAATTGACTATATGCGGCAGCTGCAACATTATAACAACATATTAGTCATCCATACTGGTGTTCGCGAAAATCCTCTAAATGGAAAGATAGAGATGTAGGAATATTGGTGGACCGACCGAATTACGGTGAGTGTTAAAATCATTATACCATATATATTAATTTATTACATATAATGAATTTAATTGAGATTTTTTTCAAAAGGAATTTGGAACGAATGGAAAATTTGTACGAGTTCTACAAAACAAGCCACTTCCATTTAAAGAGCTACTCGATCAAATTTTTGGTGAACATGATTTAGAGCAGGATGATCATTATTCGCCACACACTCATCACACACACACATCCAAGATACATTTGCTGAGGAAGTAAGCGATATGACATGGCTATGGATGAGTCACCAGAAAATAATGGATCTCAATTTCCCATCCAGCTAACATTCGACGATGATGGGTTTCCACGAGCTAGTCAATCATCACTTGCTGCTACCAGAGAACAAGTCTGGAGTTCCCCATCCCGTACAAATAAAAAAACTTGCATGTTCGAAAGACTACTACTAGACGTTCAAATCGAAAAAGAATCAACTTAGAAAATTAAGTTCAAACTGAATTTGAATGTCTCGAAGAGTCTCGGACAAGCTTGTTAGATGTCTTACGGTCACGGCCTAGTTCAAAGGCAACTTTCGGCGATGCTTTAGCTGTATTAGAAACGTTGAAGGTTAAACCGATGGGAAAATTTTAGTGGGCAGCAAATAAATTGTTGATGAACGACGAAGATGTTCGTGATGGATATATGAAACTAAGGAATGAAGATAATAAAATTCAGTTTCTGGAGAGACTAACTGGAGTTGACAGATGTGGTTATCCATGTGATATTATCAATCTGAGGGGTGCTGGTAGCTCGACAACCCCTTCACTTCCATCTACACACTCACACATGGCGGGAATAAACACCAATGCTTCTTCAAGTTTATGCCTAGTATCTGGCACATTTGATACAGGGTTTGTTGGGACTACTTTCTCATCTTTGCTTGGAATTGTGTCACCTAACGTAGCAAGCAAAACTAAATAAGACACAATTTTAGATATTTCTTATTTATTTTGCTAATAATGATCAAAGCTAAGAAATATTTGTTTTTCAAGAAAAAATGATCGTTTGTTTTTTTATTAAATATGAACGTTTATTTTTTTTTACATTAATATATATTTTTAATATATTATTTTTTCCAGAAATTTCGTCTTGCAGAATTACATTTACGTCTCTATTGTTGGAAGAGATCATTGAGTTGTTATTGTTGGAAGAAGATGAAATTTTATACACCTACATCTCTCCTGCATTGGAATATTATGGCAATTTTTTTCTGCAAAGAGCCAATGAATCAAGATAGAGGAAGAGGTTAGCGCATAATTCGACAGCATATCTATGAACATGAGAGTTCATGTCGAATGCTTATACGGATGAGCCTGTGGCATTCATACGTCTGTGTGAGATGCCGAATGAGAGATATAGTTTGCAAGACACATAAATTATGTCTGTTGATGAGAGTGTTTCAATATTTCTCTTTCTTTGTGGAAAAAACGACACTCAAGGCAATCTTGCTTTAAGATTTGGTCATGCACAAGAGATAATATGTCGGAAATTTCACGAAGTACTTGGAGCAATGGAAAGAATGGCTGTGGATTATATAAGGCCAAGAAAAACGCAAGAATTTGAAGGTATGTCAAAGTGTCTTGAAGGAGATACATGATAGACAGGTTTTAGCTGTCTACACAATCCCTTGTAGTAATTAAGGGTGTCAATCCAACATGGGATGCAACTAACACACAAACTATGCAGACAATTGCCTACTCTAAATACAAACAGGATTGTGAAATGATTCAGATTATCTAACTACCTAATAATGACAATGCAAATAAGAAACAAGAACAAGCAACAAAAAGAAACAAGCTCAACAAAAACAGGAGAAAAAGTACTAATGAGAAAGCACTAGGCCTATGGACTAACGTTAATGACTTCAGGTGACCAAGAGAGGATCAAAGGCTAGCTAACACACTAAAGAACCTTCCTAAGCAATAGACAAATCACTAATCACAACACTCTCATGCAATGATCCTAAGCAACCAAGATTTGATCATCAACTCTCATTGGATCAGATCATGGAAACAAGCATTAAAAACAGGTCTAAATAAGCAAACTAAACATCCTAACATCAAATTTCATTGGCTAGCATGCAAAGCACTCAAATGACTTGGGTCAGGAATTTCAACAAACACCTTCTAGGCATGAAAAACCCTAAGCTCTAGAGATAGAGATTTTGTCTCTAATCTAGCATTAAGAGCAGCCAAAAGAGAAGGAAACAACAAATAAACACTAGCTAAACCTTGATTACCCCTTAATCACCTTAGATATATCTAATCCATAAACCTAACTAAATAACTACTCATTAATCATATGTAAAACACATAAACCCATGAAGGATAGATGCATAATCATTAGATTAGTAAGATTAAACAAGAAAGAAAAAAAGGATTAACAATAAAAAGAAGTACTTGCTTTTAGCCTAGTTATATAAAAAGGGAATAAACCTGGGTCAACCTAACAACCCTGGGTCAACCCAATAAACAAATGAACCAAAAAAAGTTTATACAGAATGTGGCGGTTGAATTTTTCCCGCCACGATCAACTGCCACATTTTGGTCGCCAGGTTCGTGGGGAGTGCACAGCCCGCCACGATCCACCCGCCAGACTCACGGCGATTTGGCAATAATGGCAATAATGGCTCCAAACCGTGGCGACCGAATTTGGACCGCTAGATTTTGGTTGCCAGGTTCGTGGGGAGTGCTCAGCCCGCTACGATCCACTCGCCATACTCACGGCGATTTGACAATAATGGCACCAAACCATGGCGACCGGATTTGGACCGCCATGGGTAACCGCCATGCTCCTTCCTTCAGCTTCTTCATAATTTCTTCCTCTTTTCAGTTCCAAACATCACCAAATCATCTCTAAGGTTGTTTCAGCACCTGCCAAACACAATGCTCACACAAATGCAACCTAAACATGTCTATATGCAATGAATAACAATGAAAAAGAGGCTAAAAGATATGATCAAAAACCATGAAAATGCATGAATATCAGTACACGATATTCACCTTATTTCATTGGATTTATGGGAGCATTATATGGAACACATGTCCCTGTTATGGCGACTCCAGGACCAGAATCCATTCGATTCATCAATCGAAAAGGATATTCCAGCATTAATTTCTTGGCCATGTGTGACATATACATGCTTTTCACGTCTTGTTTTGTTGGAATGGTAGGATCAGCTCATGACGCACGTGTGTTGTTCACAGCTATTCGTGATGATCCTATGTTTCCTACGTCTTCGGAAGGTAAAATTATTTTGTGGATTCTGGGTACGCCAACAAACATGGATATTTAGCTCTGTATAGGAAAGAAGGTAATGTTGGCACCCGATATCATCTATAAGAGTTTTTAATGGTGAGCTGCCAAGGAATAGCAAAGAAATGTTTAATAGGTGGCATGCATCCCTTCGTTCAGTTATTGAACGAACGTTCGGTGTTTGGAAGAAAAAATGGAGAGTTTTAAATGAATTTCCGAGGTATAACATTGCAGTACAAAGACGTGTTATATTTGCTAAAGGGGACTTCATAAATTCATTCTCATGAACAATCTTGAAGACATTGACTTTGAAGAAGCAGAGGAAGTGTTTTACACGAGCAACAGAACAACACCAATAAAGTGAATGATGATCAAAGTGTTGGCGTGGAAGATGAAACAGAAGCAGGGACTTATGAAGATTATACGTGATCATATTGCTCAACAAATGTGGTTTGAAAAACATATTCGACGTGAACCTTGTTATCAACGTTAATAATTTGTTTTAAATAATTTTGTTTGTAATAAAGTTTTTTAAATTTTTTTTCTGTAATAAAGTTTCTTTTTTCTTTAAAGTTACATTTTTCTAGGCATATTTTAGTGATTATAATAGTTAATAATACATTATAAATATCAATTTAATATATATATATATATATATATATATATATATTTATATTATTATTCATATTCCTCTAGGTAGTTACCATTTACCTTTACAATTGTTCCAATACATCTCTATTCCTCTCACGTTTCGCGTTTCTCAATTCCTCTCATTTTATTTTTACTAATTTCTATTCCTCCACTTTTATTTATTCTTCCCACTCACCCACCATTTGCAGCCTGAACACATTGAGGGTTTCTTTGGATATTACACACCAAAGAGATGAATTTAACTTGAAAGAATTTTTAATAAAAAAGATATATTACTTTTATTCATTATAAGGAGCCTCTGTTTATAGAGGAATTACAACAAATTAGTCCATAATAGTTTCTAAACATGCAGAGTATATATGATATAAGATTGGTGTGAGAGTAGAAACTAACACGATCAAAATTTATAATTTGTGGGAGTCCAAAAATCCTATTTTACAAAAACTCAAGGACCGAAATTGAAAATGATATATTAAGTGGTTTTTTCCGATATAAGGATATTCGTAAATGCTTAGCGTCTTATAATACGAAAGCCCTAATACTCGGATTCTGAATGCCTTTCAACACAGTACAAGCATGCATATATATACTAGGTAACCTAAGGTGCTAAATATACTTCTGGGCGATACGGGACATTGGAAAATCTGTCTTCCACCAACTTTAGCCGATTTGGGCCCGATCCGGGGCCCAATTCCTTAGCAACCCACCTCCCAGTCCAAACTTGGTTCAGTTTGCCTCCAGCCCGATCCGGCCCACTCTCTCCCGCTCTTTAGCTTTCGTTTGTTGCTCCACCCAGATCTCTTTTATCGTCAGTCTCGTCTTCGTCTCGGCCGGCCTCGTTTGCGTTATTTTCTCCGTTTTCGTCTCGGCCAGCCTCGTTTGCGTTATTTTCTCCGTTTTCGTCGTTGATCATCGTCGAAGTTGGCTGGTCGGTCGTCTGCCTTGCGGTGATTTTTCGTTGCAGCGGCGGTGGTCCGGTCAGGTCAACTCTCGTCCCGGCCGGGGTTTACTCATTTGGGTTCTGGCCTCCTGGGGCGACTGCCTGCAGAGTGAATTGGAGACGTCGCGCTTCGATAGTCCGGCGGCTTCGCCTTGAATCTCCTCTTGGCGGGATCTTAGCTCGGCTCTCGTCTCGGATTTCCGCCAGTTCCTCGGCCAACGTCTTGTCTTATTGGGCTTGCTTTTATATGACTGCGGCCAGCATGGTCTTCAGCTTGGCTATTGTCGCCTGGTTTCCTCGTGCTCCGGATGCCCCAGCCGGCTGGGTGTTTCCGTCGCCAGTTGTGTTGTCTTCGGCCATCATTTTCTTTCTCATATCCTCTCGTCCTTAGGGTTTAGTATATTTGTCGTCCCCACAGACAGCGCCAAACTGTGAGAGTCGAAAAATTCAATTTTACAATGACTCGAAGACCAAAATTTAAATGATTTTATTAAGTGGTTTTTTGCCGAAGTATAAGGGTATTCGTAAATGCTTAGCGTCTTATAATAAAAAAGGCCTACTACTCGGATTCTGAATGCCTTTCAACCTAGTACAAGCATGCATATATATACCAGGTGACCTAAGATGCTAAATACACTTCTGGGCGATATGGGACATTGGAAACTCTGTCTTCTGCCGACTTTAGCCGATTTGGGCCCCGTTCGCAGCCCAATTCCTTAGCAGCCCGCCTCCCAGTCCAATCTTGGTCCAGTTTGCCTCCGGCCCACTTTACTCTCGGTTTCCTGCTGTGATCGGATCCTTCCTCCGGTTATGGTAGGTACGTGAACAGTGCCATGAACAGTGTTTTGTGAACAGTACTCCAGGTCCGTGTTAAGATTAAACCGATATTTGGTCTTTTGTCCGGTTTTTGAACAGTATTTTTGTGAACAATGTTTTTACGGAAAATTCCGGATGAACAGTGTTCTGAACCGCTGTTAAATAAACTTTAACCGGCCTTTTTTCTTGTTTGAACTCAGTCCGCCCAATTCTTTATGAACTCAACCCGCCTGATTCTTTTCTGAACTCAACCCACCTCATTCTTTCAACCCATCCAATTTTTTCGTGAACTCTACCCGCCCAATTCTTTTCTGAACTCAATCCGCCCAATTCCTTTGAAAGTTCAACCCGCCCAATTCTTTTCAGAGCTCAACCCGCCCGGTTCTTTTGTTGAGAATCAAGTGGCGTATTGGTCCAAAGAATGTGGCGGCTTGGCACTGAGGGAAGAAAGGGGCGGCTTGATCATGAGGCAAGGAATGTGGCGGCTTGGTGCTGAAGGAAGAATGGGGTGGTTTGGAGGAAGGAAGAAAGGGGCTGTTTGGATGAAGGAAGAAAGGGGCGGCTTTACCTTGGACAAGAGAAAGTGACTTTGGTCATGAAGCAAAGAATGTGGCGGTTTTAGCCTTTGGAAGTGGTTCCCATGTCCTTGTGTGATTTTCTAGCTTGCTCGTTCATCCTTAGAGTGAACTCGCCATCTGGCCCGATATTTGGATAAATCTTTTGTACGAATTTTCAGCTTCTTGGTTCATTAATCTCCGAATAATGGGTTTTGACCCCAACAATTAGAATCACACCAACTTAAGATCCCTCAATGATCAAGAGATTCCAAGGTTAAACTTGCAGAAGGTGGGAATGACGGTAGAGATGTAGGGGGATGTAACTGACTCACTCAATCAATGAGACTAAAACAAATTGTTGAANAAAAAAAAAAAAAAAAAAAAAACAGATTTGTGGCTTCACAAGAGGATGGTATATCACACACTAAACTCAAATGAAAGATAACTCAAAGAAGACAAGTCTTGAAAAGATAACAATACTTTTGTATTAAGGTATGATCAAGGGTGATTTACAATGAAAAAAAATTGAGTTTTTATAGTGCTAACCTAGGAGGCGTTCTAGGACTGGTTGTGGTGTGCAACGAGGACATTGCACTCTGAGTGGGGGGGAATTGTAACATCACAATTTCTGGTATATATGGAAACGTACATGGGAAAGATCAAAAGAATTGATTTGGCTACCAAAATCACAAAAGCGCACTTACCTTTTTGGTCACACATCCGAAAAGAACTCCAGAGTTAAGCGTGCTTGAGCTGGAGTAGTGGAAAGACGGGTGACCTACCGGGAATTGATTCGCGGTATCGTGTGAGTTAGGAGAAAACACGGGAAACAGTCATGTGGTGATTGCATGGTCAGTATATCATGACTTTTTAGCCTTCTGAATAACGCACCGACCGTCGGACAGGGATGGGGCCCACAAGTCCAATAGAGGGATGGGTGACTCAACGGTAGGAGCGGTTGGGCGTTATAAGTGGTATCAGAGCTGGTTAGCCGTCCCAGTGCTGACGTTGCACTCTGAGTGGGGATGAATTGTAATATCCTGATTTCTGGTATATATGGAAACATATGTGAGAGAGGTTAAAAGAATTGATTTGGCTACCTATGTCACCAAAGTGCACTTACCTTTTGGTGAACCATCCCGAAAGAACTCCAGAGTTAAGCGTGCTTGAACTGGAGTAATGGAAGGATGAGTGACCTATCAGGAAGTGATTCACGGTATTGAGGTTTTGTGTGAGTTAGGAAAAAACACGAGGAACGGTCATGTGGTGATTGCAGGGTCAAAATATCATGACTTTCGAGCCTCCCAGTTAATGCACCGACTATCGGATAGGGGTGGAGCCCAGGAGTCCGATAGAGGGATGGATGACTCACCGGTAGGGGCATTATAAACTCTTGAACCAAAATCGATATTGGCATGAACCCAAATTGATGTGCTCCAGGTCTGAGTCAAGATTTCATACCAAGTCGGTTTGTAGGTTAATTCCTCCTGGTTGGTGGGAAACCTCCAATAATTGCTCACATGTCCAATTCGAGAAGGTTCTGGTTCACCCGACTTTGTACTTGAATAACTTTTAAACCATAGAGAATTTTGGCATGAATCCAATTTTTCTCGGCTTTATGGTGAGTTTTGTTTCCAAAAACTTTTGTCTTGTTGCTTAATTCATCGTTGTTTGGCTGGAATGAATTGATTAGTGGTTGTATGTCTCCATAGGGTCAATTGAAGATCTTCCAAGTTGTATCTTCAATATCTTCTTCATATGAACTTCTTTTGAACGGATAATTCTTTGAGGTGAACTCTAGGTGAGTTGAGTGTGTCTCCGAAGTGGTGGTTGAGTTGAAATTGGTATTGGCATCCATTTGAGCTTAACTCTGCTCACATGTCTCCTTAGCTCTTCTCAGCTTCATGCTTCCTTCTCCGCTTCATGCTTCCTTCTCCAAATCTCTTGATTCCTTTCTCCTGGGATGATGATTATTTGATATGCTCATCAATCTAGGGAGATGAAACTCAAACTCCGTTTTGCATGTAAAAGAGAAACACACTTAATTAAATGCTATTTTGAATCTGGACGAAAGTCAGTCTTCCTTTGATGGTTTTGGCTGCATCAAATTTTCTAGGCTTCTCTGATGGACCAAGATTGTAAAACAATTCAGTTTGAAGCTTAATTTAATCTGGTCAGGTCGGTATTCTTCATTTAATGTGAACAGGTCTAAATCGCGTAAATTGGAGATCACCTGAATTGTACATTGTAAAACTCATTTGTCCGAACTCTGTTTGATTTGATTATTCTTCCATAAGTTCCGTAAATGAGTTGAGCACATTTCCAAGTGGATTGACGCCTAGAAGCCTTGTGGTTGAGAATGTTGGAACACAAATTATACAATATGGCTAACTGAATAATTGTAAAGCATTTTGCATAAATACATCAATATAAAAAAGGGCCAATTGGCTCAATATACCCAAATCAAACATTTATTTGCAATGTACCCATGATGTGACATAATGGTAAAAGTATTATACCTGTTTATTTGGTTATTACGTTTCACTCCTCATACCAAAATTTTTTCTCTATATATATATATTCTTTCTCTCTATCTCTTCGTCACATTTAAGAAAACAACAGAAAAAGAAACTGCATTCATATATCAGATCTCTTTCAATTTTTTTACAGAATTGTCAACCTCTCCGAGCTCTACAAGTCGACCAATCCTCAGCATGCCATCGTTTGGGTTTTCGCGAGCTCTATTTATGGCGAATATTTTTTTGTCTGATTCCGACCGTACCGATCAGCCGGCAAGTCTCTATGCGGCCACGGGAAAAGCAGATTGAAGAAATCATCCACACTCACAGCAATATTTACAAATCAGTTGAGGTAAACACCAGGTTGATTTGGTCTTTAAACACCGGGTAAACTATTTTGTAACGAGATAACTTATCTATTGTATAAAGTAAACATATATATTTACTCAACTTTTTTTTTTGTTCGATAACAAATATATTAGCCAAGTAACTTTATGTTTTACAAAATAAATAACGTGTTATAATGATAATAAGTCCTAAATAATTAACCCTATATATATATCTACGATCAATTGAGGTAAACACTGGGTTGTAAACACCAGGTTGTAAACACCGGGTTGATTTGGTCTTTAAACATCGGGTAAACTATTTTGTAACGGGATAACCTATCTATTGTAGAGCATATATATTTACTCAACTTTTTTTGTTTTGTTCGATAACGAATATATTAGTAAACTATTTTTATGTTTTACAAAACAAATAACGTGTTATAGTGAATAACGCACCGACCATCGGACAAAAGACCAAATATCCTAAACCTAAACCTAAAATCTAACCTAAACATAAACCTAAACCTAAACCCTAAAAAATATTTTGAATGGTATCTATGTAATC
>OVBB01001771.1:0-12767 GCA_900406415.1 Isatis lusitanica | reverse complement strand
TCTTCTCCAGCTGCGTATGTCAAAACCCCACGCATATGCCTAAAATCCAAAATTGCATCATACTATAAACATAAGATTGAAAAGGAGAAGTCTTTAAAAACCAATACTAAAATTGGGTAAACTTACACCCTCTACGACATGAGGATGACCCCCTCCAGGACTAGCTGCAGCGTTCTGGTTTGCTCCAGCGCCGATTGAAAGTGACCTTGCAACACCTTCAATATCTTTGATTATGGTCTTCAAAAGAACAATGTGAATCTCTGCCATGAGTCGTGGGTCCTACATGACCATCAAGGTAAAGCTGAGAAAAGCAATCCTGTTATTGATATAAACGCAGAGACACAAGAAAGAGAGAAACACGTACATAGTCATGGAATGCTTGAGTAAACTCATCCAAAGTAAATGGCCAAAGGCCAAACACATCCGCAAAAGTGATTAAGAATCTCCACACCTAAATTGTTTTCAACCAAGCAAAACAGTTGTTACTGATGTAGTGATATTCTCATCATAAATAAAAAAACTAAGGATAAACAAGTTGGGAAAGCTCACCATAAGAAGATTTGCAATATTCTCGTCAGAACCATTCCATGGTTTGACTGCAAAAGGCTTTTTCAATTTTACAGATGTTGGGGGAAATGTCACCTGCTTATCTGAAAGAATATATAATCCATCAGATGGATATAAGATACACTTCTCATAAACAGCTGAAAAGAACGAATCTAGAAAATAAAAAAAAAAAAAAAAATTCTTGATTCACCTCTATATGCATCGAGATTCTGTAGAGTTTCAAAGTCGAGAGCGAGCATTGAAGGCAATCCTAGGGTTAACGCAGCGACCTCCATGAGTTCTAAGCGTTCGTCTTCAATAAGTTCCATTGATTCCTTAGCAATCTTACGAGCCATGGCCCTCTCATTAGCAGCTTTAAGCCTTGCAATCTCTTTTACCCTACGCATCTCTTCTTTTTGTCGCATTTTCTCAGCCTAATTCACATTTAAGAGTTGCAAATGAGGAAAGAACATTTCACCTAAGTAAGTTCTCAAGATACTTAAAGGATGCCCATATGTCACATTACCCTGATAGTTTCTTTCTTCAAGAACTTCTCTCTTCGCTGCATCTCCCGCATCTGCTCTTTGAGGTACCTCTCTTCCTCTCTCTGCCTTTCACGTAGAAGCCGTTCTTCCTCTTTCCGTCTTTCACGGTCTTGCCTCTCCATTTCTTTCCTTATTTGCTCCTCTCTCTACATAATCAACTGAGACACTAAGCAAAATAAAAAAACATTTACCAAAGCATGTGCTTAGCTTAAATAGAAAAAGACCTTTCGCCTCAGCATATCTTGTCTCTCAAGCTCTTTTCGTATCCTCTTCTCATGAGCCTCGACTTCTCGAGATATTCTTGCTTCTTCACTCTATAATGAAAGTATATAACGAAAAGATGAGGGAAAGTACCTAGGAGTTAAATAGAATAACACAATAAAATTCACAAGGAACCCTTTTTCCCGCACCTTGCGTTTTCTCTCCAGTTGCAAGAGGACATCATCCNTCAGCCTAATTCACATTTAAGAGTTGCAAATGAGGAAAGAACATTTCACCTACGTAAGTTCTCAAGATACTAAAAGGTAGCCCATATGTCACATTACCCTGATAGTTTCTTTCTTCAAGAACTTCTCTCTTCGCTGCATCTCTCGCATCTGCTCTTTGAGGTACCTCTCTTCCTCTCTCTGCCTTTCACGTAGAAGACGTTCTTCCTCTTTCCGTCTTTCACGGTCTTGCCTCTCCATTTCTTTCCTTATTTGCTCCTCTCTCTACATAATCAACTGAGACACTGAGCAAAATAATAAACATTTAACAAAGCATGTGCTTAGCTTAAATAGAACTAGACCTTTCGCCTCAGCATATCTTGTCTCTCAAGCTCTTTTCGTATCCTCTTCTCATGAGCCTCCACTTCCCGAGATATTCTTGCTTCTTCACTCTATAATGAAAATATATAACAAAAAAAAGATAAGGGAAAGTACCTAGTAGTTAGAATAACACAAAAACTTCACAAGGAACCCATTTTCCGCACCTTGCGTTTTCTCTCCAGTTGCAAGAGGACATCATCCTCATCCTCATCATCATCATTACCAACTTCTCTCTCGGATTTCACAAAAGGATCCTCGTTTCCATGGGCGACAGGATCCGCGTAGCTTTTCTGGTACGGCGAGTCGTATTCACCCAAATTAGGCGAAGAGACGTGCACTAGTTTCCCTTGATGAGTAGAAAGATTTAGATTTGGTATTTGAGGTGAAATTTTATAGTCATCCCGATGTCCACCAGACACCGATGTAGCCCTCAGAACCGGAACATCAAGTGGAACTCCATAATGATGCGACGGAGAAGCTCTTTCCGAATGATCAGTCCTTGATGAAGGCTGCTCAGGAAGGAACTGATATTCACGAATAGTCCTCACAGATTCCTAAAATCAGATAAACAAGAAATCGTTGAGAACGAACAAGAAAAGACATGAGCAGCAACATATCATGAGACAAAACAGAGGAAGAACTAACTTTAACGGCCTTTACATCGGACCGGACATATGAGTTGGTCTCAAAAACCGGTCTAGTAGCCGCCTTGCGATGGCTTGGCATCTCTGCTCCACACCAAAAAGATAAAAAAGAACGTCACTTTCGCTAATTCAACAGCACTTCTATCAATTCTAAGCAGAAGCAGAATGTAGCATACCTATAGGCGTCCCAAAGGCACCAGGAGGCAAAGGATCAAACTCCATTCCAAGAATGGGTCCGTCATCTCTCAAACGCTCTCCCAATTGAGCTTCCACATAACCAATGGCTCTAACCTCAACCGGAGACGGTTCATTAAACCGCCTAACCACCGTCACACCACCACTACCGCCGCTTCGAGCGGTTCTCCTGGAATCAAGCTCATGACCAAACGAGTTATGCTCATTTCCCGCCACCAAATCAGCGGCATTGACGGCGGCTTGTTTAGAGGATTCAGCCGCGGACGGTGTCGAGTCTTTACGCTGGCGTTTGCTCGGAGTAGTGGATTTCCGGTCTTTAAGACGCCGGTGACAGAACCACATCTGTAACTGCCTGTCGGAAAGATTCAGCTTGACTGAGAGATCCGCTCTTCTAGCTTCCGAAGGATAAGGCTCAGCTGAAACCATTATAGTAAACACTGATTAAAACAACAACAACAATGGAGTAAACTTAATATAAATAAAAAAAAGGAAAAAAAAACACAAACCTGCGTAGGTGTTTTCAAGAACTTCAAGCTGAGCAGCTGTCTTCATTTTCCGTTTAGACTTACTCTCAGAAGCAGCTTCAGGTGTTTTGTTCTTCTCTGCTTCAGACCCACCTTCCATTTCTACACAACAATCCCCAAAATCTTCAAATTAAAAAAAATCGAAACCCTAGAATCACAAAAACAAAGTCATGAATTGATTTGGGGAAAACAGGAAACCAAAAAAAAAAAATTACTTACTTGCTCACAAGGATCAAAACAAAAGCTTGAGAAAAAATTGGTGAAGAGGAGATTAAAGAAAGGATTGTTCTTCTTCGCAGAGGAGATGAAGAAACAGCAGCAGCAGCATCACGAACGAACACCGTTGGATTATTATTATTTGGTTTGACGAAAAAGAGAAGAAGAGGAAGGAAGTAAAGAAGAATAAAAATCCACCAAAAAAAACCAAAAAGAAAAACTTTCTCTCTCTACTACGAATGTGATTTGGAATTTCACAAATAAAATCAAAAACATTAAAACATTGAGCAATATCGACAAGATCATTAATAAAAACGAGATGAATTTTTTTTAATTTTTCCTCCTTTTTGCAACAATTATCTATTATATTAAAAGGGAATAAAAAGAAGAAGAAATCACGAAGAAGAACAGCAAGCGAACGAACAGCACCAACAGTGCTTGTCTGACTATTCATTTCCATCATAATCACCAAATTTGCTTTTCTCCTTTTTATTGTTTTTCTTCCGTAATTTTTTTTAGGATTTGAATTAAAAAAGATAAATTCGGTATTGAATTTGATCTGAGAGAAGGAAGGGAGAGGGGAAAAAAAGGGTTTATAAAAATTAATTAAAAGTTTTTGAGTGTGTTTGAATTGTCAGATGTTTCTTTTTTTTTTCTTTTTTTTTTTTGGGTGTGTTTTCGGGAAAATCGAGGGAGTTTGATTCACGAATCGCGTTTCTCTCTCTTTGCATTGTTTTTCTCTCGTTGAATATATCAAATATAATTCGGCTTAAATAACATTTCTTTTTCTTCTTCTTCATTGGACCTTTTTGTCGCTTGTGTTTGGATCTATGACTCGCCCATTTATTTTGTAATTTCCACCGATTCGGTTCTTACAAAGCCCGTTATAGATCCATAAATAAGGTTGACTCTTAATAATATAGGGCCCAAATTAAGCCCGTTTAATAAGCTTTCTTCTTATCGGCTTTGCTTGGTAGCATGATAATTTATACGTAATTTAGTTTGAGTTATGAGTCTAGCTGATAGATAACTAAAAGATATTATTAAATTAGGGATCCTTTTTTTTTTTTTTGGGTTGCCATGTTTTATGGCTGAGTTACAATTTTGAGTTATTTTATTTGTTAAATTGTTAATTCAGAACTTAATTCAGCATCATGGAAAACCTTATGTATTAGAGATTGAGTTAGTATTGTTTTTTTGCTTTTTTTTCAATTTTAGTCAATTATCTTTCATTTTATAATTATTAGAATAGTTATTTTATTTGAAAACATTTCCAACAGCTACATCTCTCTAGTCTTTTGTTTAGTTAAAGATTTTCGTGTTCCTATGAAAAATCTTAGTTGCTGATTTTATTTAATACTTCAATAAAAAAATACATATAATATATGAATCTTTTATGACTCATTTGCAACTACACACATTGTAAGGGTTTATGTGTTTACACATGTTTCATTAGTGTTGCAATATGCAATATATTAAAGATCTTGTACTCCCTAAACCTATTCTAAGTAAATACTATCTTGTTGATTATGTATATACAAATAAGCGAGGAATTTAGCCCCATATAGAGGAAACAGTAGAAAAAAATCAGATATCATCTTCCGGAATCTGATGATGGAGAATATAAAATAATTGTTTAGTAGATAGTATTAAAACAACTTGCAGATTTGTGCATCTTTCTAGAATATGTTGAACCGAAAAAACTTTCAGATTTGTGCATCTTCTTTGGAATATGCTTTGTGAATCTTCAAGAATCTTCGATAGAAAGTATGCCTTACTTCGTTTTGTAATTGAGTACAAACATTCAAAGTTTGAAAAGAGAAATAAAAGATCGTTAATAATTTATCTTGCTATTGCGTTAATACACAAAATAGAATTATGTATGCTGCTATGGTTCTTTACACTTTTATTAAGCTTCACAAAATTCTAGATACTGATTTTGAAAAAGAAAATATCATTGCTGAAGATAATCGTAGGCGATGAATTGAAAATAGTAAATTCAAAGAAGAAGAAGAAGAAGAAAAATGACCAATATATGAACAATATTGAAATGTGATTGCAAATATACTTGTTAATGAATGTGGATAGTTTTTTTATTACTGTCAGGCATATTTTCTTTAAAACTTAGAAGATTACAGAGTATGAAGAAGGCGAAGTCTGTTATGAGAGTGCGAAGAAGCTTTGAGTCTGTTATTGTATATAACAGTTTTTTTTTTTTGTCGACATAGGGGAACATACAACTCTAAGATGACTCGACAAGCCAAGTCGGAACATCATTATCAACATGTATAATACTAGAGTATAACAGTTTTTTTTAGGAGTGTAGCTTCTTTTTTTATTTATTTTAAACAATTTCAGTATTTTTCTTGATTCTTTTTCTCTTATTTTTAAAGATTGGATTAAAGAATGATTGTTGTACCCACCAAAAAAAAAAATAAAAAAAAAACGCTTCGATACGGTTTCTTATATAATTCAAAATAAGATTGAATCAAACATGGTCCATTTCGGTATCATTCTTCTTCTTATTAACCACTATAAATTTTTGTAGACAAGATACTTGAAAGTTGAAACACCCTAACCTGTTTTTAAAAAAAAAATATTTTACTTAGGTTTTAGGTTGTTCCGTTTTAACTTAGCATATCTTCGATTATCAGACTGAATTTATGTAAAGCAAAACACTTAGAATGAATGCATCCCTGATCAATTAGGGTGTCTACGTCGGAATTAATTCCACATCATAATTCATCTCCAATCAAAGAAAGTCTTAACTCCACGTCATTAATCCAACTCTCTTCCCTAAAACGCATCATCTTCCCCAAGGCGCTTCTTATTCACAACTTATGCTTTACGAGGACACCAGAGATGATGGGCCACCACCATCTCCAGCTAAAGAAAATACTCCATCTGTTTTTAATGTAAGTCTTTTTGCTTAAAAGCATAAGTATTAAGAAAAATAATTTTTTTTATAAAAAAAACAATATTTAATAAATAGAATAAATATATTTTAACCAATCATGAAAAGAATTCTAAAATATAATTGGCCACACAGTTTTCAATAAATGTAAAAGCTGCATTGGGTTCTGATAAAAACTTATATTTTGAAACACAAAAAACCTTCAAAAAGACTTACATTGAGAAACGGAAGAAGTAACAGATAAAGAAGCAGCAAGAAATGGCACGAGAACGCTGCGGACCAACTCCAGCTACTATGGTACATGTGACAGCAGCGGAGAGGGCTTGCTCTAATGCATTCTCATCAATCTCTTTGTAGGAAACATTAGAACATCACAAACTTATCGGAGAGATAGAACAAGGAGATCAGTCAATCACAGAGTGAAAGAAATGGCTTTTAACAAGATGGATGAAACCAAAGCTCGATAAATTTGAACAATTATATAGCAAGCAGAGAAGCCCATAAACTTCATTCTGACTGCTGCTCACTAAGAAAGAAAGTCTCTGCATTTACAGCATCAGCATCCTGCAGATATTTAAAACACTAAAGTATCAGACAAGTATAGAAAATAAACTTAGGTATTTATACAACCGTGCGTGGTAGCCTCAGAACAGGTTCATACACAAGGGGGTGTGTACTACTTTTGAAGGTTTCCCAAGTCGATACCTGCATATACCTGATACAAAAGCAACATAACAAAACAGAATTCAAAGCAATGCAAGATATGATTCTTTTGCAATTGAGATATGAACAGTTGAAACAAAGCTAGAAATGTTTCTTATGTGGCAAGAGCATTTTATTTTTCCGTCTGAATAACTCTATCAGGTGCTTAAACTGTTTATATGATCTGAATGTATTTACTGATATAATTAGGGACATAAAAATGGTAAACAAACAGGGCATCATTGTCAATTTTCTTCGTTTTGCTACCATATCAGTGGCAAGAGCATTTTAAAACCATGAGAATAACGAATGATAATGAAAAAGCGCGAAAAAAAAATGATAATGATTTGACCATTTGCAAGAAATGAATCTAATAGTTGAGTTGCACCAAGCTTTGTAGATAAGAAGATGAGCACACAAGTCGTAGATTTCGAACTCGTTTTTATAAATCAAGAACCGCAAGATCTTGTGGTTACGATTCATGTCGTACCCAAGAGCATAATTGTCGGGTCTGTGGAAACATGTTCTGGGACTGATCGACCTTGTTTGCCCCAAATAAGGGTTCCACACCACGAGCTTAGAGTTGTCCAAGGGGACGCATAACATTAACCCGTCGCAGTGGAAAACTTTAGATATCTCGAGTTGGTTTAGTAAATCTACCTGCTTTATAGATAGATCAAAACCAAACAAGTCTTCTTCTTCTTCTTCTTCTTCCTTGCGGACGAGATGGAATCTCAATGAACAAACCTTGAAGTCCACCGTCATGAACCCTAGACACTCATGCTGCCTTGCCGCTGCTTTGCCCAAAACCCAGTTTTTCAATAAACCGTACCATAACTTGCAAGTGGATCGCACTTCTCTCACAGATGTTATCGGAACCTTGCTGAGTATCTTCTCACCTACCAAATCGTTTGGAAGATCGCATATCGTCTTCTCCCTCATTCTTCCAAGCTTTTATTGGTTTAGAAACTTACTCAAAACTAAAGCTTTCAATGTCTCAATCTTCTTTAAGTTATGTCAAAGCTTCAATCTTCTCTCAATCTATCCCGTTAAAGTTAGTTATTCCTCTGTTTTGTCTCATGATTTGTTGTTGCTCATGTCTTTTCTTTGTTCGTTCTCAAAGATTTCTCGTTTCATCTCATTTTAGGAATCTGCGAGGACTATTCGTGAATATCAGTTCCTTCCTGAGCAGCCGTCTTCAAGGACTGATCATTCGGAAAGAGCTTCTCCGTCGCATCATTATGGAGTTCCACTTGATGTTCCGGTTCTGAGGGCTACATCGTTGTCTGGTGGATGACTATAAAATTTCACCTTTCGATACCAAATTTAAATCTTTCTACTCATCAAGGGAAACTAGTGCACGTCTCTTCGCCTAATTTGGGTGAATACGACTCACCGTACCAGAAAAGCTACGCGGATCCTGTCGCACATGGAAACGAGGATCCTTTTGTGAAATCAGAGAGAGAAGTTGGTACTGATGATGAGGATGATGTCCTCCTGCAACTGGAGAGAAAACGCAAGGCTTAAAGCTGCTAATGAGAGAGCCATGGCTCGTAAGATTGCTAAGGAATCAATGGAACTTATTGAAGACGAACGCTTAGAACTCATATGGAGGTCGCTGCGTTAACCTTAGGATTGCCTTCAATGCTCGCTCTCGACTTTGAAACACTGCAGTAATCAAATTGTACGGATTAATCGGTTGATACCCAAACGTGACCGGTTCTTTCATAAGACCTAAAACCGAACCATATATCGTTCATTCGTTCTAGTTCGGAACGGTTTGGTTCGAAATTTAAACACCAAACTAAAATAAGTAAAGAAGCAAAAGTTACATTTAAATTTGTAAATGTTTTACAGCAAACGAAATCGGCTTCGTTCTTGTGATTCACTCTGAATCTTTCTTAGGCTTCTTCCTGAAGATGTACACGTCGGTCTCTTCGTATGCGTATTCAGGATGGAGATGCTCATGAGGAACCTTCTCGATCTTAAAAACGGCGTCGCATAGCTCCCAGAATAGCTTATCCGCTTCCGGCGACCTAATCTGGTAACCAAGCAGCACCGCTCCGTCTTCCGCCATCAGCGACTCCATCGCCGTCACTAGCTGCCCTACCGACTCCTCGATGTACACTACATCGGCCGCGATTACCAGATCGAAAGGCGGTTTCAGCGCCGCGATTTGACTCCCATTGTTCCAGGAAACGATTGATGTCTTCAGTAACTTCCCCAGCGCCGCCTTGTTCCGTTTCAGGTTGTGTTTGAGCGCCGGCATGACGGGAGCGATGTCGGTGAGCACGATCTCCGTTAATCCTAGTAGGTGGAAAGCCATTCCGGCGACTCCGCATCCCGTGCCTAATTCGACGGCTCGACGGCGGCGGAAATCGAGGAGTTCGGCGTATGGATTCGGAGACGACGACGATGATGAGTCCACCGTGGACCAGCGCTCGGCGAACTTGGAGAGGATGAGAGAGCAAGGCCATACGGAGGTTCCGACGTGCATCGTGCTATTGTCTTGCTGGATTGAGAGCTTCGTCCCGTTCACCGTAAGCTCGATCACCGGAGAGTCTGTGAATTTCATTTCTTCTTCGTGATTTTTTTTCTCTCTGCGAGACTCCTTGTGTGATTCCTCTGGAAATTAGGGCTTTCTTTTATTCATTATTGGGCTTTATTATGGGCTTGAAGTTACTTTTTGTAGCCACAATTCTTGGTTGGCTACTTTTTTACTCTTTTCTTCCCATAAATCTGGATTTAGCACTATGCCTCTTCTTATAGCTTGAGCCGCAAACGTGTGTTTTAACATTTGCGGTTAGTAACCGTTGTGATCAATCATACAAATTGCCTTAAACAGTTCGTATTATTTTATAATGGTCAAAATCAGAATATCCGAGAAGTATGTTCAGCAAAGGTTTGTGGTTGCGGAGATATCATTAAATTTTAAACTAATATTAAAAAACTCTGAATTAATATATCCATAAATATCATATATAAATATATAATAAATTTATTTAAAAACTCTAAATTAATATATCCATATATATTACCATATATTAATATATCATAAATTTATTTATAACTTTAAATTAATATTAAAAACTTTAAATTAATATATCCATATATATTGTCATATATTAATACATCATAAATTTATTTAAAAACTCTAAATTAATATAAATTAATATATCACTTCAATATATATATAAATATATCATAAATTTATTTGTTTTTATTTATTATTTATTGTTATTATTTATGTTGATTAATTTATTTTATTATATTTATATACTTTATGTTTTTAATAATCATACAATCTTTTTAAATAGTTTTTTTTGGTTAATTTGTTTTAGCAACCATTGGTAAACCAATCAATAATGATCTGCAAACACAATAATTTTTAACCACTACGTTAATCGTATAAACTGCTAGAAAACGTTATTAACCGCAATAACCCGCATCCGCAAACTCTCGTAGCCGCAGTCCGTTGCATTTAAACCAGTCAAATTCCTAATTAATTTTAGTTTGCTTCTTCAGTTGATTGTGTAATAAATTCTAAACGAATCTATGCAGATATTTATGAATCACTACATTTTCTTGGCTGAACCAAGATATCCGATTTTCAAAAAACCGATCTAAATGATTACCAATCAATTCTGAAATTTGTGGACTAACCACTTATATTTCTGAAAGAGTAATCCAAATAGACACCAACTAATTTTGGAATTTACGAATTATGTTAAATCTTTAGTAACTAATATGAATCGAACCCAAGTGGTAGATGCCTACTAAACATTCTTTGGACCAGACCAACATGCGTTGATTGCATACTACATCTCTCCACAACCTTTTTGTTTAGTCACAATCAGGTCACAATTTTTCCGCTAGTTATCAACTTATCATACATAATTACATATATATATATATATATATAGCTTTCTAGTTAAATGCATGTGTTTGTAGACATAAGTCGTACATTCCATTGTTAATGCTCTATAATATACTGTTTGTGAAAACAAATTTATTAGGATAAAAAAAAAAAGATGTCACTAGAAAAAGCTAAAGTTTGGTAGTTTTTTCTCAAAAAAAAAAAAGTTTGGACGTTGGTGCTAATACTTTGTCTTGAATGAAAAAAAATGAGAATTTGACGGCAACGAAAGATGGAAAATGAATTTATCTGCCCTACGTGTTTCTTTGATTGGGTCAAATCAGAGATGTCTTGTTTGTTTTCTCAACAATCAGAAGTGTTCATTATTTCCTTTTTCCAAAATCATGTCATGCATATATATCTTGTAGCTTTTTCTGAAATAATGCATTTATACAGCAGAAATCAGTGTAACGTATTAGTCAAAAAAAAAAAAATCAGTGTAACTTTACATGTTGTGAATCTTGTGATATATATACCTTTAATCTCCTATATGCTTTTGTTATATTATATGATGTCATCGATCAAGTTTCATATCGTAGATCATTGCAGAAAACTCAAAATGTTTCTTTTTAGTATGCATTTCCTTTATCTTTATGTAACTATAACTTTGTATATATCGATAATTGAATCTTATTTTCTTGAGATCAAAAGGGAGATAAGATAAAAGGTGGAAAAAGCCTAAGCTAAGAATATCAAGCTTTTTTCTCCTTTTCTATTTTTTCCCTCCACTATAAAGTAAGTATAAGTTTTTTGCCTTTGAGTTAGGGTTAGGATTTTAATAATTGAGCTCCAAAAGTCTCCACCTTTCATTGTCCCCACCACTTCTCCACTCTATCTATGCTTTTTTTTTTTTTTTGTATATTCTTGCATACAAGAAGAAAAATTAAGACCTTTCTACTCTTTAATGGCGAATATGCATGGATCTTCACTTTATCTTCTGCAACGAATATGCTTATAAAACCAAATTATTTCATTGAATTCCCTTTATTCCTTGACCGAATATATATGTGAATCAGTCTTCCACCGATGTTACTTACTTAATTAACTTCTTCTTTTTGTGCGAAACGTACTTAATTAACTTTATGTTCCTTTTGAGGTTAAATGACGATATTTAGACTTTATAAATCGTAAGCCTTTACATCATGTTTCTTTTCAAATAATTTCAACCATACATCATGCACCTAGATTGTTTAGAGAATAAGAGAGACGGTGAAAAATCATATCATGGACATGCATTGAGTGACATAAGCAGCATATACCAATATTAGTTAAAGTTAAACTATATGTTAAAATAGAAATACTGAATGCATATAAAAAAAGAAAGTAAGTTACATCATAATATATACTGTTGTGTTGTTTCTTAGAAATTAACGTTTGGTTATATTTTTAAAAGTAATTTAATACCAATCGTACGTGAATTCGTGATATAGTTTAAAATATTATGAATTATCCCAAAGACCATTTCTTAGAAACTTACGATGAATATATATATGGATATAAATGATTTATATAAACATCATGAAGATAATATCACAGATGTACAAATCACATTTTCATAAACTTAAACCTTGGATTACTAAAAGAAAACAACTTACCGTTACCATATGTGTTCTTAGAAAAATGGTGGAAATTACTAAAGATTCCTTGTCCTTTTTCGTTATTTATCAACTACCCCCGAAACTTTTAAATCGTTTCAAATCCATCCATTGATAGACGACGGATGGCACATCGTTTCTGCACCGACCCCGAGGAAATCCCG
>OVBB01001770.1:0-13149 GCA_900406415.1 Isatis lusitanica | reverse complement strand
TAAAACTAAAAATCTAGACTTTGTATCTAGAGAGCTTCACATCTAAAAAAAATAAAATAAAAAAACCAAGGTTGAAATTTCTTACAAAATGCTGAAATGCAGACTTCCTCCACTCTACAAGAAGTCTGGGCACATGCTGCAAACTGCTAGAGAAGTCTGCAGAAATGAGAAAATGCCTAATTAGCCAAGAAATTTGATTATGTCATAATTACAAGATATAAACATGTCAAACTTATTCAGAAGCGAACACAATAACCAAAAGATGTGATTAATGAAAATAATCAAAAAAATATTTCATAAATATGCTTTAAACGCATTTTTAATAAAACATAATTTTTCAGACATTTAAAGAAGTCTATTATTATTTTTCAGAATAGACTTCTTTGCAAGTCTGCGGAAATGAGATAAATGCCTAATTAGTCAAGAAAGTCGATTATGTCATAATTATAAGATATAAACATGTCAAACTTATTCAGATGTGAATACAATAACTAAAGGACGTGATTAGTGGAAAAAAATAAAAAAATACTTCATAAATATGTTTTAAACGCATTTTTAAGAAAACATAAATTTTCAGACTGTCGAAGAAGTCTACTATAAAATAACAGCAGACTTCCTCGGTAGTCTGAAACGCAGACTTCTCCGAATCTGAAAGAAGTCTGGGCACGTGGCGCTGACTGCCAGGAAAGTCTGTGGGGGGTCACTTTTGCAATTGCGTAAAAGTTTGACTTTTGGAGCAGACTTCTCTAGCAGTCTGAGAGTAAAAGATGTCACTTTTGCAATTGACTAAAAGTCAAATTTTTTGGAATAGACTTCTATGACAGTCTGAAAAATTATGCAGACTTCTCCGTCAGTCTGTAGCTAAACGACAAAAAAATACAATCTAGAAAAAAATGGCGCCGACTATTTCAAACTTCAGAAGAAATCTGCGAAGGTTAGTTTTGCAATTGACCAAAGTCAACATTTTTAGAGTAGACTTCTCTGAAAGTCTGGCGCTGAAGTCTGCGTCTAGCGTCTGAATAAGAGTTGACCAAAAATTCCCCCAAAAATGTTAAACTTTACCGAGACTTCTCTGTAAGTCTCCCTAGATTTTCAGACTTCAAAAGAAGTATGCTAAAAATACCCAGACTTCCTTTGAAGTCTGCCTGTAATTGTACTTTCGTGGAACTGTTTGGATCATTTACTCAATTGCAAAACTAACTTTCTGAAGAAGTCTGCTCTAGAAAAGTCAACAGACTCCAGACTAACCGGGAAGTCTGTGTGACGTCAGACTTGCAAAGAAGTCTGCTCTAAATATTTTGACTTTGGTCAATTGCAAATATAACCTTTTTCTCGAAGACTTCTTCTGAAGTCTGAGAGAAATTTCTTTTTCCCATCAAAGGATATGTCGCAGACTACATGAGCAGTATGTGGCACGAAACCCACAATTTGGTCAATTGCAAAACTAACCCCTGTGTTGACTATGAGACTTTTATAGAAGTCTCCTCGATGCCAGACTTCTCTAGGAGTCTGAATTCACGAGAAAGCTGCAACTTTTGGAAAATGAAGAAAAAATTACTTTAATGCAGTTTCAGCATAACTTACGCTTCATTCACGCCCAGATCTTCGAGTTTGCCTAATACCAACGTAAACCAGTCGTTTTGGGTGGCGGTCTTGGCCGGAAACGGCCAAGATCCAAATCTACAAATTTAGAAATCGAAAATTAGAGAGTTTTTTTGATGAAAATGGAAAGAAAATGGAAGGAAATANTAGAAATCGAAAATTAGAGAGTTTTTTTGATGAAAATGGAAAGGAAATGGAAGGAAATAAAGTTTTGAGTGAAGTGTTGAGTATTTAGTGATCTAGAAACAATGTGTAGAAGCATTGATGAGCTTAGTTTTGGTTGTTAATGTTGGTTGAGAAAATTGAATAAGATGACATTTTCGTAAATAAGTGTTTCGACTGAGGATGGTTTAGTATTTGTGTAATCCGAAAATAATAAAACGTTAAAACAGAAAATGGCAATTTTGTAGATAGTTTAGTTTTTGAGGTTAAAGTTAGAAAAAAAACTAAATGAGGAGAGATGGAAAGGGGGGTGGAGTTTTGCATTTGACTTCTTCTTTGATGTCAATTTTGCAACTAACGAACGGAAGATCACCCTGTGCATGTGCGAGGTTAGCAACTTTTCTAGTTTGTATTAATAAAACAATCGGAACTTAATTGGCTAAAACCGGCAGATATTAAATAATTAGCTAAGTTAATAATTAAATTGTAAACTGAATCTAATTATATGTTATAAAATCAAGTAACTAATGCATTCAACACATCCTACGCATCCCACATCGGCAATGGATGTGAGGAAGTTGAGATAGTTTGTGTGTATATATATGAAATCATATATTCCAATTACGTAGAATAATTAGCTAGAGACTTAATAGTGATACTTAGGAATATTCGTAGGTATCTAATAAGAATATTTACTATTAAATAAATATATTTGAATTATGAAATATAAATAATTCCATATTTATTTGAGAAAAAATTAGTTTTTATTAACTAAAAATCGAATTTATCAAATTATATTTATTAAAATAACTGTAGTTAAATTAAATATTTATTAAAATATATTATTTTAAGTAAATCAGAAATTAATATCATTTATACTAACTGATATAAATATTGAACATCATTTTTTGTAATTTATACATATTCACATCAATTATCCTAATTGATGTAAATATTTTGTATATTCACATCGGTTAATAATAAAATGATACAAATTATTTGCATCATCACATTCATAATCATTTATTTAAATGATGCAAAAGTCATTTGCATAATTTATAATTGATGTAAATATTAAAAATAAATGATGAAGATGATCTTTTTTGTAGTGTTAGATCTAACACAGGTTCAAATAACATTTGATGTTGGTGAACACAAATAACAAAAATCAACTCTCTGCCCTTTTTTTTTCTTTTCATCTCTGTCGGATTCTTCACATGCATCATCGTCTGAGGTAAGCTTCCATTTTTTCTGACCTTGTTTCGTTTGTTAAGCTTCTTTCGAGTTCTCCTAATCTTCTTTTTGATATTTGATAGCAAAGTATTGATGCTTAAATTCGATTTTTATTCTTTTCAATGTAACTTGGATTTCATGGATGAGAGTTAAATTGGAGACCATCAACATATAACTTCTCAAATTCAGGTAGTGTAAGCTATTCTTTCACTTAAATTTGTTTTCAATGTAAGTAGACACTCAAAATCTTATCTTATTTTTTTGACCTTTTTGTAGACCGATTATTCATATATATGACTGGATTTGTTAGTGTGAAGTGATATTGTCAAGAAACTGAGTTTTTTTAATTAAGATCCATTGTTTCTCGCATACGATAATCAAAAACTAAACTCATATTTTTTTGTTCATGTTTATGCATGTGTCTTGTGATTTGAATATTCTGTGAACCTGAATAGCATTAGTAACAGCAATTTTGATTTTACATGTCTTGGATTTGAAGTTAAAAATGAGTTTGATTTTACATGTCTTGATAACTATGGATCATCTTCAGATGAATAACATAAACCTGGTCCTTATTTTTCAGAGTTGTTGCCATGAATTGTTTATTTACCACCTTTTTTGCTGATTGAGATTTGGCTGGACTATGTTCATTAAAATGTTCAGTTGTACAATATGATCATGGTTTCTTTATCTTGTTTCTTCGTGTTGTTCAACTGAGATTTGCTCAGACATTGCTTCGATAAGTAGATGATTACCATATTCACTTGAATTAGAAATCCATGAGTAAATTACTTTAATAGTTAACATTCTAAGCTTTAATGTTGATTGAAATAACTCATATGTATGCACTGAATATCAAATTTGAAATCTCCGTTTTTGTTCTATATGCTATTGTCATTAATTCAGGTTGTGTTTTTATTTGTTTTGCAGAAGCCTTATGGGATTCATCTTGGTGGATTGGCAGAAGATGCATGTACTGGTCTGGAAAGGTTATCGGCTCGACTCTTGGTGTTTTTTCCATAACAGTAATATGCATTTCTATGCCAATTTACCAATGGAACTACAGAAGGCCTTGCACTCATTTTTGTCAGCCATTTCTTCACGGCAGTTGTAGGTATGTTTCTTCTCTTATATTTGTTCAATTGGTTATCTGAATTCTTTGATTATCCATGTGATTGGTTCTTGTCCTGAAATGGAAAAACTAATAAACTTTTAATCTTCCAATTGCGAGAATGCTTATACTTTCTACCTGGAGCCGAACACAGCTAATGGATGTTGAACATACCACTGAACATGCACTTATTTTATTTTTCTTCAACTTGGTATAGCGGCAGAAAGATGCCTGCTACTAGTTTGGAACTGTCCTAATCTGAAAACCTGCAATTCTCAGGTTATGTTTATTGAACACTTCTATGGATGTTCAAAATAAAATAGAGATAGTGTTTATAAGTAGATAACATTTGTCAGTTGGGTTTTCATTAAATTAAACTTAGCTTCAAAAGATAAGTTTTTCAATTCAAAATAGAGATAGTGTTTATAAGTCGTATATCGACAAGTTTAACAGAAAATTATATAACAAACTTTACTCTAATCTCTTTCAAATTGACATATGCAGAAACAATATTGTTGAAGCACTTCAGGTGGCTGTCCTTAATCATCAAGTTCTGAAGTTAAGTTTTTGAATCCCAGGTAGAAATTTTCCTACTTTGTATTTCACAATACCAGAAACTTATGTTTATAACTGTACTAATAACTATTTCAAATTGACATATGCAAAAGCACTGAGTATCATGTGTTGATGATCGTGACAATGTTGGGAGATCAATCCTTGGAACCGGGTCTAGAAAATGTAAAGTAAATTACTTGACTCTTCTAATGTGGCTAAGTACGATTATATGTAATGTTTGATTGCTGAAATAGAATTGTCTTTGAATGAGCAATGTATATATTGTCTTATGAAATAAAGAACTGATAAAAAATTATAAAATTAAAAAATAATGGCCAAAGTTAATCATAAGAAATCTCCAAAAAAACTAACAGGTCACGAAGAGTCCATGACCTCATTCCAAATTACTCTTTCCATGAATTTTTTTCCATTTGCTCCTTCTTTCTCATCCTGAAATTTTTTCAGCTACTTTCATCTTCTTCCAAGTCCTTGAAAACCTCCTTAAAAACTACATTCATTGTTTGTCTCTGAGGTTTTCCATCCTTGTCGACAATCAAAACTCTCAATCGTTTCCTTGATGTAACTCTAGATACAGCAACATAGAGCTGACCATGTGAAAACACTGGCCTAGGTAAAAAGAGTCCTACTTCTCAAAGAGATTGTCCTTGGCTTTTGTTGATAGTCATGGTAAAAGCAACAAATAGAGGTAATTGTCTTCGCCGCATTTTGAATGGGAATCGAGGATCCGATGGACTTATCAACAGTCTTGGGATAAGAACTATTTCACCAACCTTCTCTCCTGTAATAACTCTAGCTTCAACCATAAAATCAGTCATCTGATTGATCTGAAGTCTTGTTCTATTCATCAAACCACATGTATGATCAATATTCCTTAACAACATAACAGGAAAGCCAACCTTCAATCTGAGACGGTGGTTTGGTAAACCGGCTACTTTGATAGTGTTCAGAAAATCAGGAGTGAGAGCCTCATCGTTAGCTGATCTTTTATCATTAGGATCTAGATTGTCTGAACTTAGGTAGATCATTTCTTCACCTTCAAGAGAAAATAAAAACAACAAAACTTGTAACTTTTTAAAACATGTTTAGACTGAAATATATGTACTAGCCATCTAGTTTATCCAACATGTGCTCGTTTATCATACTGACATCTTCATTTGTTGGACATAAAATTGCTTTCTCTGGGAATTTTTTTGGTTCCCTCATTCTTTTAACTCTGAAGCATCACCATACACTATTTTGCTTAATGTTTCTATAGGATCATTGACGTCAGTAATAAGAAACTCGTCTGGAATATCTATTAGAGCTTACCATCATTAGGCTCTGCAATCTTTCCATCTCCAACATCTAATATCCATTCTGAAAATTCATTAAGCTCATTTGCCTCTTGAACCGTCAAGTTGTTTAAAATTAGACGCATATTCTTTGTCAGTTTCAGCACCTCACAATGTTCCCAAAGATATGATAAATTAAGTGCAGCCATTACTATTTCTGCCCTTCCAGCTCCATGAATTACCAGTAGAATTTTCCTAAAATCACCACACAAAAAAACAACTTTCCACCAAAAGGCTTGTTATTAACTTTCCCAATTATATCTCTTACACTTGTATCCAACGATTCAAAACAGTGTTTACTCATCATGGGAGCCTCATCCCATATTATGAGAGATGCTTCCTTGACTAAATCAGCAACATCTGTTATGTGACTCATATTACATGTAGAGAACTCGTCTGTATTCAAAGGGATCCTAAATCTAGAATGGGCTGTCCTACCACCTTGTACTAGAAGAGAAGCGACACCACTAGATGCCACGTTTAAAACAATATCTCCTCTACATCTTATTGCAGCAAAGATTACTCTCCAAATAAACGTTTTACCAGTACCTCCAAATCCATAAACAAAAAATATTCCATTTACCACAGCAGTCATGATCTTATCATAAACTTTCCTCTATTCATCAGTCATCTTCTCAATGTCTTTATCATGATTCCTTTTCAAAACTTCACAATCATAGCTACGTTCATAAATTAATGATCAAGACATTTTCATGGTCTTTACCTTCAGGTGGTGGCCTAGGCATATATCTATCTATGAAGAGAGCTCCTATTTCTTTTCATAAGCTGCTCTATCTCTTGGAGGGCATATGTCTTTTTGTCGTTGTCAGTTTAGTTGAGTCCTGCACATTTTTATAAAAGACTCATTAGAGATACAAACTTAAACCTCTTAGTGCAGTATAGGAGACAACTATATCGTTCAAATAATTAAATGCACAAATTTAAACATGGGTGATTGAGTCATAGTCTCATGTTATGCTCAATATCTTCTGATAGAAACTGTCATGTCTTCTCCCACACAACCTCTGGCTGAGATAAAGTATCAGAAAGGAGCACGACCATAAAAACTCATCCCAGGGTGTTTGCTGAACTGATAAAAATCCTCCTTATTATATCATCAATATACTCCTGATCATCCTCTAATAATCCCTGAACATAGCAAGCTTATTTATATCCTTCAAAGACAACTCCATTGAAAGTCTTTATTTCATCAAAACTAGTAGGACCTCTGACATAGTTCAGCTACAAACGAAGATAATAGGCATCTTCCACCTTTATTGGAACATAATTAATTCGCCCAGCACTAAATCCTTTTCTTCTTATTTGGAACTATTTTTCACTCTTCAGGAATCTGTAATAATTCGGAATCTGAATGTAAGTGAGAGTTTTTGCAAAAGAATAAACTCTAGTCAACTCAAACCAGGCTAAGAACATGGTATTTTCGATGAGTTTGCGATTCACAACTACTTTTACTTTGTCTTCCCTCTGTAGAAAACATTCTGTTTTCCGGTTAAATGGAAGGAGAACTTCTCAACTACTGTAGATCGATAATGTATAGAACATTTGAATAGTCTCCAAGAAGCTTCACATGCAGAAACATACCTTTTCTCCATAAAAACGATTTTGAAATCAGTTGAATGTAGCAGAAATCATGCAACACTGGCTCTTTTAAAATACAAAACTTAAACCACACTTGATTAAGATAATACCTACAGTCAAAAAGTCTTTGATTTCGTTTGTTTTCTTCTTCGTACTACCTTCCTGCCCTGTCCATGATGGTTGAACAACAACAGCCACACGATCCTATGTTAAAAAGTTCCAGACAGCCAAAGAGAGGTTTGATACTAATCTAGATGACACATTCCATATGAGAATAGTCAGTGATCGTTCTACGGATGGAAGGACATATAATATCCCCAATGCCTCTGAAGTTGCAGCACTCATTCTTGGAGATTTTAACTTCGACATGGCTAACAGATATTGTTTTGGAAAATGATAACTTCGACTTTGCATAATCTCCTATTGGCGGTTTTAAACTTCCAATCAAATGATAATTCTCTCCGTGAAGTTGAAACATCTGAGGTCCGTGCTATTTTCTAATAGATTTTTCGACCTCCCCCCCAAAAAAAGTGAATGAAAAAGACATGTTGTAAGCCCTGGATTTTTTTTGGAAATGTTAACTAAGTCTATCATTGCCATCGAGTAATTTCTTTAAAGAATCCGGTGACTCCTTTAAAAAGGGTAAACTTACTTGGCCTTGCATACAACAGAGTGAAAATGTAGGTGTGACTCGATTCCTGCTTTTATTTAGTCTTTCTCCATACCACATGATTGCACCACAATATTGACATGTGTAAGAAGGATCCCCCTCATCAATGTACACTGCATTCTTCAGAAAATGAACTTTTAGTTAAGTCTTAGGGTAATCAAAAATAAAGGCATGTACCAGATTAATATCAATACCGTCTCTATTCTTTGGAGGTAGGGGTCTTAAATCGCCAGCACTCATTCTCTTTGATTTTCTGTTTGAATAACTACATTTCTTTCTAAATATCTACCTTCCTCTTCGGTGTCAGTACTTTCTTGGCTACTTCAATCAAATATCTGATCATCATATTCTTCATCTGTTGGGGAAAAACCAAAATTAAATAGATAGGAATCACACTTATAAATCATCGTTTTTTGAAAGTTTAACTTTCACTTTAGTAATAGAGTCATACCTTATGTAGAATCATCATAATCTGCATTGCTGTTTTCCCTATGGCCTAATAAGTCTTCTTTATTCTCATTCTCTAAACAAAATTCGATTGACTTGGTAGTGTGGGAAACATCTGAACTCGATGGTACATTAGTTATGTCCCTGAACACCTTTCTGGACTGAGTCCTCAATTCAGTAAGATTGTTTACCCGTGTAAAATCGCTGGTCTGTGTTGCTGAAATTGAGCACAAATGTTAGATTAGTCGAAGTTTTCTCTCCAATATGTATAGTACATAATATAGGTGAAGTGCACATCCAACTTACAAAATGAAGACCCCAGACATTTATGCTTCATTGAAGATTTCGAAATCCCAATGTTTTCTTTGTCACCACCTACATTGATGTGTCTGTATAGAGAATTAGACTTACTTGACCATTATAAACAAATTAATTGCAAGAAGTACTGTTAGAATAACATACCAGCCATGACTTTTCTTTTCCCTGTATGATCATTAGTGTTGGTGTCATAACCCACTCCTCGGAGATTGATGAGCCGAGAATTCTAAATATTTACACGAAAGACTTGTCCAATGACCAAACCAGCTCGCCAACTCTCTCCGAGAGCGATTGAGCAAGCTAAAGACTTCTCCAATGACCAAACCAGTTCGCCAACTCCCTCCGAGAGCGATTGAGCCAGCTGAAGACTTGTCCAAGGACCAGAAAACTTGTCTTTAGACCATCGTCACTCACTACCAGCTCACTAATTCCACCTTCTTGTTATAAGGAATAACATATCTATTGTCACACTTTAACCCCTTCTTATCAACCAATCTTCCTGCTTGTTCCCTTCTTCTGTAAACCGGAAACCCTTCTTTGTTAATTGTGGTCTTCTCTGCATAAGGCTTTTGGTATAGCTTATCACATGTTCCATTTTCCATGCATGGTAATTTCCTGTTAGCAGCTCCACAAGGTTGATATAAGTTGTATATAGAAAGTCTTTTTAGTGTTTTTGGAGTCTTTTAGAGTCATTTGCAGGTTTATGTACGTTTGGAGCTTATTTGGAGATTATGGATCATTCTGGAATTAAGTAGGAATTTGTGCTGAAGAATTGATCTCAGAGGCAAATTTTAGAGATCCCTGAATTTTAGAGGCAAATTTTAGAGACCCCTGGTGTCGCTCAACACCAATTCCTGATGGTAAATTCAAGACGAGTTTTCCAGGCTTTGCAGAGTTACAAACAAATCCATGAAACTCATAATATTTACAATGAAGTGCCAAACATGTTTTCCATATTTTTAGTCTATTTATGTGTTTTTAATATCATTGTTTAAACCAATATCTATTCGAAGCTTTATTGAGAGAGGTATGTAGCAGAGTTCTGGAGAGAAGAATACAAACTCCTTCAGAGAAGATTCAGAACTCATTTTATTCTCTATTGATTTCTTTTATGCAATCTATTTTATTCATGATGTTTGTTTCAATCACCATGTCTGAGTAGTTTGCTACTTAGGTTTAGGGTTTTTCACTAGGGATTTCATAGATTGTTAAGTTGATTGGTTAGTTAAGGATTGTGGAACACTAGTTCTTCATCTATGTTGTGATTAATGTTTTTATCTGAACTGACGAGTTAGATTATTGATCATAGGTTGATTCTCGCAAAGAAAGTTGGTTAAGTAGCTATAAAGAACCTTAGTAGCTAAAAATAGGTCAATTGTATGAGGAAGAGTATTGTGATAAAACATACAAAATTGGAAAAAAATGTACATAATATATAGAACTCACATGAAACTGTTTTTTCCAAAAGGTTTTTCTTTGTCAAATCATTCATCAAAGAATCAAGTTTCATCTTAAACATCCTGCAAATGATATCTGGCCTATCCTCACTCTTTAAATTTCTCTCCTTCATATACCTTTTCATCTCTGGCCACTTTGGATTACATGTATTTGTAATAAAAAGATCCGGAAACTCAAAATGCTTGCATATAGCCATGGCATCCAAGTACCAATTCTTCATATATCTAGGTCCACTAACAAAAGAAGCCGACAACCGAAACTCTTTCCCTTGTTTGTCGACATCTTCTACACATGCATTCTCTGACTCTTTTATTGAGTTGTAGCTATTAGAACGTAGAGAATACAGGTTCTTCTTCAGATAACGCAGCCTATTAGTTTCTATCATTGTGAAAGCAACTACCAGGAATTGTTAGAACAACCTTAGAGATTTTAGTAGAGTATGAATGTAATACCCTCGAACCGGACTAGAAAGGACTGGCCAAACAACAATCAAACAAGAACATGCAAGGTCAATCCCTTATGCAACATAACTACAATCAAACAAGAACACTGACGATCGCACTCCAGCCCAGTCGATCTGGAGATGCCACAGTTTGGGGTTAACTAACAGATCGGTTCATTCTAGGATGAATCCGATAACAGAACCATTCCAAAAGTTAAATCCGGTTACCTCTCGACCACGGGATAAGACTTTTTAACCCATACTTTGGTCTCGAGTTGTGTTAGCCTGGACAAAGATTAATATCATTAAGCCAGATAAGTTTACCAAAAACATTCCATTTTTATTAATTATCTAAAGATCCAAAACATAGTTTCACAAACTTAAACAGATTGGCGATCACACTTAAAATACAAAACGAAAACATCATATAATCACACACAAGAACACTTCTCATCACACATGAAATTTTCAAACAACAATTCTTCACACAACAAAGTTCAATCACACATGCAATCAACAATCATCCACATTCAATCAACAATCTCAATCAATAACGACATAAGAAGATAAAGCATGTGTAAAGGAAGAGGTTCCTAAATCTGAAACTCACTTTAAAACGCTGCAACAGTTCCTAAAGACTTTCGCTTCGGCCCTGGACTCGACGCGGTCACCAATTGCTAAGACACCTTCTCTCTCTCTCTCTCTCTCTCTCTCTCTCTCTCTCTCTCTCTCTCTCTCTCTCTCTCTTCTTAACAAAGGAGAAAAAGTAAACTAAGAGAAGGGATGGTTTATAAAGGCTGCCAGATTTAACTACAAGATTACACCTCAATGGACACTAATCCATGCTCAGATCATGACACCTATCCTAATGGACACTTATCTAAGCTAGAATGGTGACACTTTGCTTGACACTAATCTTAGCTGAGATCAAGACACTTAGCACTGCATAAAACATGCCACCTATCAATCTGCCACTAATCTTAGCTTAAAACATGACACCTAACAGCCACTAACCAGATTTCATGATGGCTAATCATTACTAACCTAACACTTGTCACATTCTCTTTCCATTTGTTGCCACCTCTGCTCTTAAACCACGAAAATCACTTGAGGTTTGACTCTTGATTACTCAGTGATCAGCCTGATTGAATCCTGAATCAACCCTCTGAAATTTTCCCGACGATGTCCAAACCCGAGCTTACAGCAGCTCTCAATCATAACTTCTGTTTCCACCGTTAAAAATCTGATCTGCATCGTTCTGAATTCTCTTCCTGATGTCTCTAGTACCTCCAAAAAGTTTCAGAATTTATGTCTCGGTAAAACTCCACTTATGAGTTTTCTTGTCCAAGACGTCTCTGTCCGTTAATCCAACTTGCACCATTTTTAACTTCTTCAGGAGAATTTTAATTTGACTGAATCTTTTTGAACAAGCTCTCTTAAGGTCTTGAGTACCTCAGTGCAAAATCCCGGAATTTGTAAAACTGTCCTCCTAATCCTTTTGGATTTTTTCGCTTGGAATGTTTGTTTCCCCGAAAAAGTTGGCTTCTCTTATTTTTCTGTGTTGCGTTAGAATTTTCTTTGACCCTGAATCCTTTTGTACTGGCTTCCTTGATGTCTTGTGCAGCTACGCTCCAAGTCCCATAATTTTAAAAATTGCCCTGATCAGTCATCAAAAATTGTTTTGCTTCGCTGTACTATTCCCCTATGAACTGGGGTATTACAATGAGACTCGTCCTTTCTTTCCTTTACACATTTCGTCCTCATAATATTCTGTTGCCGTGTTCAATATGCAGTAAGTCCAAAAACGCTGGACCGAGTAAAAAGATGGAGACACTCAAAAGCGAAATTATAGATTCTCTCATTCAAACTCTAAACGAATTCAAGGGTTACACCGAGTGGTGGCCTGATCAACCTGCTACTAAAATATGTTACTAGTTATGCTTCAAATTTAAATAAAAAATAAATCAAAAGTAAATCAAAACTAAATCGGATAATATCTTTTTAAAACAAACAAAATGGATACTTCCTATTAAAAATATTGGATTTTAGATATTATGGAAAACAAATTATGCAACAAGATTTTACTATATATAAATGATTTTAATATTAGATTTCGTAATATATATATATATATATATATATATATATATTTGTAAATTTTAATATATATTTTTAGTTTAGAAATGAATATTTGATACAT
>OVBB01001769.1:2675-13149 GCA_900406415.1 Isatis lusitanica | reverse complement strand
GTACAAGACCGTACATGATGGTCTGGCCGGTCAAGTCTCAAGGTCTTCATGATGTTGCGGTTTACCAATACTCGGTCACTATCTAAGAAAAGGCACAAGGGAAGCTTACCAAGTGAAGAAGGAGGAAGCCTTGTGCTGCAAGCTTGAGGAGCGTATCATGACAAGGAGTGCCCTCTTGTAGCCGTTTGTGGATAAGGCTCCAGCCTTATCCAGCTGTCTCCTTTTATCACCTTTTACAACATTTTGTAACCTTTTCATAACTTTAATACTTGGTTTCCCTTTTACCTTTAGCATATTCCTTTTGCTTTTTGTGTATAAGAGGAAACCGAGCTTCTTTGTATTGATTAAGCAATCATAATACAATTATGTGTTCTCTCTCTTGTTCATCATGGTTCTTTATGTTTTCTCTCTAAAATCACTCATAATCTCCTAATCTAATATTCTTATTCCGCAAATTCAATACCACCTTCTGCCTTTCCTTCATGGTCATTTTCTCACGAAAGGTCATCTTCACCATCTTTTCTCAAAGGATTTTTACAGACAGATTCTCCAGAGAAGGCAGAGCAAATTGAAGAAGGGAAGATTTGTGGAGAATGAAGGAGAGGAGGTGTTATACTTATAGAGCGGACCCCGCAAAAGGAAAAACATCACAAAAAAGAAAAATCAGCAAAAAAGGAAAATTTAAACTTTCCGCAAAACGGTTCAGTTTACTTTTTTCCGAAGATCTAGTCCTTCGGGAGAAAAGGAAAGGACTACACGTCAATCCGCCGAAACTAAGTTGGATCTCAGATGGGCACGAACTGAATTGGACAACATGCCGAGCTGAACATCCAGCTCGGCAAGGATAAAAAAAAAAATAATAATATATGCGTCTCGGCTCACTCGGAAAAACATTTTCCGAAGCAGTCTTTGTCTCGACTCACTCGGAAAAATATTTTCTGAAATAGTCTTCATCTCGACTCACTCGGAAAAACATTTTCCGAAACAGTCTTCGTCTCGACTCACTCGGAAAAACAATTGGTGTTAAAAAAAAAATTTAATTTAGAAACATTCTAGCCCTTAACCTTGTATTCTCATAACTTTAACCTCGTTGTCATCTAGACCAAGACTAACGAGCTGGGGAGCTAACTGTTGGGGTCAAAACCCGCACTCTCGAGATTAACGGCTAGAAATGCCTAAACATCAAAGAGAGTCTAAGGATCGGAAAATACGGAGTTCCAAGTCACCTCCCGTATTCGTATAAATCATAAGTTTGCGGCAAAAAAACCAGCAGGGCCAAGTTGATCTTTGCGGAAACTGGCCAAGCTGATCTTTGCGGAAAACAACTAAGGTGCCGACCTAGAATCCCTAAAGGTGCCGACCTAGATTCAATCAGGTGGTGTTGACCTGGACTTCCTCTCATACGTGCCGACCTGAATTCAGGTTAGGCAATGCCAAGCTGGATCGTGCATTGCCGACCTGATAACCGTACGTAAACTGCCCAAATCAACTTATACGAGTAAAGGTCTTTTTCTCGTATACAAAAACGTGCTAGCTGAACTGCCCCAAAATGTGCCGAGCTGAAATCATGGCATTCGGTTCGGCAGCATCACGGCACCTTCAAGGCCAAAGCATGCCGAGCTGAATCCGTGACATTCAGCTCGGCACCTTCATGTCCAGAACATGCCGAGATGAACTCTGGCCATTCAGCTCGGAACACTTTGCTCAAAAACATTCCGAGCTGAACCTACGTCTTTCAACTCGGAACCATCGTCTCGAAATCTGTCGAACTGAGTTTTCTACGAGTCTCGTATAATTCGTATCTTTGCATATTCTCTGAGCCAAGACTTTGGCTAAGCTGGAATGTTGATCTTGGCTTAGCCTGACCTTGACTTCATAAATAGTTGATCAACATCCCCGAGCTGAGTTCATAGCTCTCTTCCGATCATTGGAACTCGACTTCGTATTTTCTGAGAAGGATTGTGGAAAATCCAAGCGGAAAATACGTTTCGTACGGAAAATCCATAATAAAAACTAAGTCTATTTGTTTTCGCAGGTTCCTTCCGAAACATCGTGCCGTTTTCGTAAAACTTCATGTTGCGAAAAACATCGTGCTGTTCAAGATATACAAAAACATCGATGGTTCTAAGTTATAAACCGAAATCAAGACATCAAGCCGCGATTAAACCAAAGGAAGGATCGAACCGAAGGCACAAAGACAAGCTGGGCTGAAATACGCAATCAAGCCGGACTGGAGGAGATGAGCTCGCGGGCCGAGCCGCCCTAGGTTAAAGTTGGTGGCCGGAGAAGGTTTTCTCAACGTCCCACATCGCTAAGACGAGCTCTCGAGACCCTAGCCTACTTAGTATAAATATAAATATTTGTACTCACTTTCAAATCATCCCTAGTTGTCGTACTTTACATCTTAGGCTTTAGTCTTGCATTTTGGCTTACGAACATTGTACGAAAATTCTTATTCGACAATAAGTCAATAAAATTCTTTTACGATCTCTTTTCTCGATTTCTTCTTAAAAATCTCAGAATCCCCCAATTTACTTTAAGAAATTGATTGTGTGAATTTCTGTTCAGACACCAAGGTCTTCCCAATAAAATATGTCCAGCCTCCATTGGAATCACATCGTATTTCACCTCATCCATGTACTTGCCTATGCTGAATGGCACGGATACTTACTCTCCAATCCTCAACACCGTATCATCATTTAGCCATTTAGGTCGCTATGGCTTGGGGGTTCTTAGTTGTCTTGAGACCTAGCTTATCAACAAGATACTTGCTAGCGACGTTAGTGCAAGAACCACCATCTATGATTAAGCTACATACCTTAGATTGGATCTCACATCGTGTATGAAAGATGTTCTCTCTTTGCACAGTCTCAGGTTCAAACATGGCACTAAGAGCTCTCCTTTTAACCAATATCTCTCCCACTTCAGGATAATTGGTTATCTCTCATTCAGAATCAGTTGGTTCAGGCTCTTGTTCATCTTCAGTCTCATACTCTCCTTGGTCGTTGATTAGCATCACACGATGGTTTGGGCATTCATTTGCATAATGTCCTTTGCCCTGATACTTAAAACAAGTTATATCACGATTCTTCTTAGGGCTAGTGGTACCTGAATCTGTTTTACTGGTCTCAGAAGTCTCGGCTGTGTCCTTCTTGAACCGGTTATCAACCGCTTGTGACTTGCCTTTTTCATAGGTCTTTTGAGCTGGTTGATTCCAACTGCTCTTGTTGCGTGGGGTGGAAGCAGTCTTCCTCATGATCTGTTGCTCAGCTTGAATAGCAAAGTGCATTAACTCATCAAATTCGACATACACTTGTCTCTCCACCTTTCTAGCAATGCGATCTTGTAGCCTATCCACAAACTGAGCCATGAGTGTCTCATCAGGTGCTTGTACTTCAAGGCAGTTCTTCACAACCTCAAACTCCTCAAAGTATTCTTCTATTGACCTGCTTCCCTGAGAAAGACTTCGAAAACGCTTGTGTAAGTTCCTATAATAATATGTAGGCACATACCTTTTATGTAGCATAGCTCTTATGTCATACCATTGGTTGACTTGTCCTCTCCTAAATCTTCTTCTCTTATAAACTTCTCTATCCCACCATGTTAAAGCGTTGCACGTGAGTTGAGCAGCTGCTAGTGCGACTTTCTTGCCTTCGGAGTATTGATAGTAGCCGTATATATACTCCATCCTTCTCTCCCAATCTATGTAAGCATTGGGATCTACATTGCCTGCAAAGGTAGGAGGTTTAAGTTTGATATCCTTACCACCTTGCCAAGGATTGTCATCGTCTTGGTTCCTCCTATCTCGGTGCACAACTCGGCCTCTTCCATTTGGCCTCTCTTCTCTTCCATTCCTTGGTTGTTCCTGATCGGCATCATCTTCCAGGCTTGGCATATCACTGTCGGTGTCATCATTAGCTTGGTTCCTTGGTTGACGCTGTTGTTGATCTTGCCCATTAGGTGCTCGGGGAAGCCTTTGATCCATGTGGTTCATCCGGTCACTCAAGCATGTCATGGCATGAAGCAAATGTTGTAAAGTAACCACAGGTTGGTCTTGGTTGTCTCCCATGATCCTTCACTCAAGGTAACAAACACAATCAAGTGCAAAGGGAAATAGTAGAGAATAAAACTCGAAGAAGCAACAACTCAAACGAAAAGGAAAGAACAACTCGGTTTGAACAAGGTTAACAAATTTTTTTTTGATCAAGATTCAAATTTGGAAAGTGCGGCAAACCCTAATGCAAGTCGAACACAACTAGAACTATGGTTTCTACGATGGCTGGTGCAAGGAAGAACTAACAAATTCAACACAAAACAAGTTAAACTAATGATCCTGAATGCAAGTCAAGCGTTCTAGCAATCGGTCCAAGAGTCTAACACAAGTAACATATATGTATATATATATATATATATTTTATATATATGTTTATGGATGCAACAAACGAGAATGCAAGAGAAAGATTTTTGTGGTTTTTCTTAAGATGCGGAAACAAAGAAACAAGAAAAACAAAGAGTAGAAAGGGAAAACGAGTCAAGGCTAGATTTCACCTTGATTCAAGAACCTTTCGGCTCTGATACCAAATATGATGTAAGATGGGGGTGGTGGTTTGAAGACTGGTTGTGCAACTCTCTTCTTCAAGACCGAATGAATGGAACGAGATGGGATAGGATCGAAAGACGAAAGATATTAAATGTTCCTGGAAAGACGAATGATAACCTGAAAACAAGGTTAGATTTGCATGTGGTATGCAACCGACCAAGAATAATTAAACACTCACATCTTACAAACATTTCTTTTGCTTAGTTGTCAAGAAATAGAACCATATGAGAGGTATATATATAAAATCATTAAAAAATATATATATTAGTATTATGTAAAATACAATTAACCATTTTAAACATTTGTATGTAGGTTGTTTGAGGAATATATGTGTTTGCAGCAGCCAAACATTACAGATCAAGAATTAACATTGGCAAAAGAAAGTCATTTCTCTTATTGGTGTAGAGATTACGTAAGTTTTAAATCTGTCTTCGACAAATTTTGAAAATTATTTATATTTTAAGTATATAAGTTTAACCAATTTAAACTGATTGCAGATAAATGATCTAGAACTTAATGATCCGGGTAATTGTTCTCATTTGTGGTTGCTTGAGTTTGTCCAATGGCCAAAGCGGCATTATACATCATGGCCAACGTTTTTTTCAAGGGGCTACAAGTTTCACACATATGACTATGGACAACATAAGAAAACGATGAATTATGGAGTTTGCGTCTGAGGGTCAGTAGATTCAGAGTTTTATGGTCTTATAAATGAGATCTTTATGATTGAATATCATGGTGATGTCGGTCTAAAACCAATGGTTTTTCGGTGTGCATGGTTTGATCAAACAATTGGACAAGGAATGCGGAGACATTCTTTTCGCATTGTTGATATATGTCTGAAGAAACACTACCAGAAGTATGATCTGTTTATTATAACTGAGCAAGCAGATCAAGTCTGTTCTATCCCTTATCCTCATCATAAACAACGGAACAAAGAATGGTGGGTTTGTGCAAAGGTTATTCCACGTGGTGTTAGATATGTTTCTCTACAACTTATCGAATGGGCTTTACAAGAAGACAATTACAATCAGATCTTCGTGCCTGTGGATTTATTAGATGTGACGGAACATGCAGTTAATGCTAACACCGACGATGAGATGGAATTGGATGATCCAGCGATAGTTGAAGAACCTACTATAAAAGATTATTATCATTCTTCAAACGATAGTTCGGATACTGGATCAGAGTAACGGCATGTGTTACAATATTTAGAAGTTTTCTTTTATGTTCAAAGAAAAAAATATTAATAACATATGTTTTTTTCATTAAAAGTGGACATACGAACCAATATATATATATATATATGTTCATATGTATTATAATATAATGTAGTATACAAATATATATATATATATATATATATATATATCATATATTCGAGTTTAAAAATTTTCAGATATATATAAGTCTATCATATCTTTTAAATTTATTAACCTAATAACCTATTTAATGTGTATATTAGCCAAAGAATATACTCTTCTCCTCACTTAGGCATTTTCAGAAAGCAACGCCTAAAATTTTACTTCCCTCCCAAAAATTTCACGATTTCTTTCAATGACCACCAAAACATTTGGCCAAAATTTCAATTTCTTATTTTTTTACAGATCCTGAATCTTCCTTTCCCTCTTCTTCTTCAGGACATAAATATCTCACACTCTCTTTCACGCGAAAGACCCAAACTAAATTTATTCCTTCTTCTCTCCACGGTACGAGTCCTCTTCGAGTTATATTTGAGTAACTGATAGTTGATAGGTATTTAACTCTAGATGGATTGAGGGTTCTTTTTTATAACCCCAGATCGATTTAGATTTAATTCTTATTTCAATTTCTGTATTTTGGGTATATCATGTCTATTGAATTTCGATTCTTTTTAAACCATTTAGAGTGTCCTATGATGTTCGTTTGTTTTTTTAAGTGCAATAGATTCACTTTTGTCAATGTTTCCTAATATATTTTCGTTGTAGGATGTATCTTCCACGCCGAGGTGGTTTCTCTGCAAGAGTCAATGTCACAAGAGGAGCATCTTCTTCCCTGAACTGTGCCAATCCATGTGCACTACCACACTATAGGAAAATGTCACATAAATAGCATCCGAAAAACGCTATTATTGGATAGTATAGCGTTATGGCAAACGCTCTATCTACGCCGATTATAATAAGTCTGGCACTTTATATAGCGTTTTACGCTTGTGCTACGTTAGTTATTTTTTCTATGGCGTTACTTTGTTTTGCAATTGTATATTTAGTAATAGCATTTTATGTTCGTTATTATTTGTTGTTCTTTTCAATAATTTTAACCAGGCTATTTTGCTATTTCGATTGGGATATTTTGTTTGTACAGTATTAAAAGATATTGATAAGAAGCAAATGTTATTACCAAATAAAAACACCATAGTTACAAACTTACAATGAATTACGTTTACAAGCTACAAACTACAAAAACAAAACAAAATTCTTTTTTCACTAACTACTAAACATTAAAGAAGAGCATGCTTCACTAACTACTGAACAATAAAGAAGAGCATGAGATTGTCCCTTGCCTCAATCTGTAGTCTGAAAGCTTCGTCTATAGCCAAAAATGATTGGACCTTTTTGTAACAGTTGACACATTCATTCCTCATTAACATTTTCAAGCTTCCTATGTCCTGTAATCAAAAACCAAAAGCACAAACTTGAGAAACCTATGAGTGTGAGACAGAGAGAGATGGAAGTTTTCAGTTTCAGTTTGTTGTGTTACTTACGATATTCTCTTCTTTCTCGGCTGTATTCAGTGCTTGTTTCTCAACCAAAAGAAAAGGAAACTCATTTAGAAAATTAGAAAAGAAAAACCTCTTTGAGATTTCTGTTATGAAATTACATAAAACCAACCTGATCTGTAAGAGCATAAACCCATTACTCTTTCTCTCCTAATAGCTCCTTCTTGCTTCATTTGTAACTATGTTTTCACTTTCTTTATACTTCTTGGGCTACCACACCAGCCCTTCTACAAAAAAATCATCACATGTTAATTAATGTTCAATAGGCTACGAAAACATCATCACATATTAAAAGTCTCAGAGAATTGTTGTAACAAGAGTAAAAAAAAACACATAGAGACAAGTAAAAAGGCTGCAGATTCTTACAGAGTTTAGATGCAACAAGTAGGTTCCCTTCACCTTAAAAGCAACATCCAAGTAGATTTGCCATCCTATGATCTCGTAATTGTCCAACAGCTTTAGCTTCTTCCCAATCTCACAAAAATTAAAGGACAAAGAGAGGTTTAGAGTTTCTATACATGATCAACTAATCAAAGAAACAAAAAGAGAAGCTGTTACTTCAACTTTACCTAAGCTTGTACATCAGGATTCGATCTTCCGGCCTCTGAAACACAGAAAAGTACATATAGAAAACAACACAAAATCGAGCAAACAAAAGAGGAAGTTCAATTTGAGCGTTGAAGTAACATACAAAAGAGAGCAACATTACAGAAAAGAAATCCATGGTAATACCTTTTTCTTTAACCTTATTCTCGCGGCTTGCAACCCTTTCCTATTAGAAGCTTTAGCCAAAGGAAAACATAATATAAGAGACAAATACATAACTAAAATCAAAATAAATAGAGATGAGAGCTCATGGTTGTATCGATCCATTTCAGGTTGTCAAAGCTTTTCTTAGAATAACTCAAAGCCAATGCCAATGTTCCTAAATAATAACCTTTTGTACTACAGCTAATCCCGAATGAATCAGAGTAATCTAGGCAGTACCTGGTAACTGCAAATCGGACTGTTCTTCTGAGAACTCTTCGAGCATAGACTTTCCCTTCCATCCACAACCTCAGAAAAATCTAACAGATTCACGAAACAGAAGAGAAACTATTAAACCCTAATGCATCGGCAAAAATCAATCCCATAAACAAATCTCTGCAGAACACTCACCGGGATAGCAAAGTCGGTAAAACTCCTGACATCTGCGAAAAGGGAAATCTAAAAATTGAGTTTCGGTGAAAATGGTAGAGAAGAAAAACAACAAAGGGGAAGTGACGAAACAATATTACCTCCTCATGCCAGTCCTATGGTCCTTAAAATCCCTAAAAACCTCCTCCACGGTGAGTGGATTGTACGCCGCACCTCCGTCGCTACCTCCGTCGCCACTTCCGGCAATAATCTAACAGAACTTCCTTCACCGAGACACATACATATGTTGGGGTAAAAATCCCCTCCTCTGAGATTGATGAGACAAAAGGTCGGAGCAACGAATGGACACCTATGTCCCGGCAGCAAGCTCACGAAATAGGATCAAACTCCTGCACGGGCCGGGCTCTTGGCTTCCAGTCCGGCGGATGAACTGGACTATGTACAGGCTTCTCAAGACGAATCTAAGCATATTTTCCCGGCCAAAGACGTCCATCATGCTAGAACATCAACAGAGACTCAGCTGGACCACACCTTCGCGGGCCGGCCCAAACCGTCTTTCCCGATCGTCGGGCCTCGCCCCAGGAAACGTCACGCCATTCCCGAGAAGACTTCACGCTCTTCCAGACATCTAAAAACATCGAAGAGTTTACTTAAAACAAACAAGAGTCAATGCCTTAACCGAGGAAAAACGGACCAGGAGGCCGAAAAGACAAGCTGGGCCAAATCAAGACCAACGTGCCCGATTGGAAGGAAGGAAGGCGTTTTCGGCGGCGGCCCACGAGGATCAATTGGCGGCTGGGAAGGGGTTTTAACAACATCCCACATTGCTTAGATCAGTCTTTGAGACCCTAGACTCTCTAGTATTTAAAGAGACTCTTGTGCTCACTTTTAACACACACCAAAAAAAGTGCAAGAGCTTTTGTGACATTAAGCATTCACAGATATTCTTGTACTTGAGATAAATATTCTAATAAAATCTCATTTTCCATCTTTTTTACAGTTTTGCGCTTTAGTTCTTTTAAAGTAGAATTTTCGAGCCCCGTGAATAAATAAATTCGACAGTGTGAGTTTCGGCTCTTACAGTTTGGCGCCATCTGTGGGGACGAGAAATATTCTTTACTTTAAAAACAAGGGACGCAGAGAGAAGATGCCGGAAGACGTGATGGACTGGAGCCACGACGACGGGAGTAGCGGACGAATGATGACGTTCGAGAGGAAGAAGCCACGGAAATCGACCGTCCGCACAGCGATCTACTCATCATCAACCTTTCGATCGGAGGACACGAAATTCCGAGAGTCCTAGTGGACACAGGAGGAACGGTGAATGTCATATTTCTCGAAACCTTTCAGAGAATGAAAGATGAAGCTTCGAATCTCGCTCCTCACCCGAAATCACTGACGGGTTTCTCCGGAAGGACGACGATGACAATAGGAACGGTCCAACTCTCCATAAAAGCAAAAGGAGTGGAGAAAGATACGAAGTTCTCGGTGCTCGACCGCCCGCGGATATGCGACGCAATCGTAGGAACACCGTGGCTAAACGCGATGAAGGAGATCCCGTCAACCTATCATCTCTGCCTGAAGTTCCCAACTCCGACCGGGGTGGAGACAATATGGGGGCGATAGAGAGATTCCCGAACCTGTTTCCTAACGGAACACAGGATGAGAAGACCAGTGACCGTGTCCGACCGACGGGCCAAACCCAAGAAAGCGGAGGAAGAACGACAACTGGCGAAATTGGAGCATAAACTGCAAATGAAGGAAGCCCGAAGGACGGACGAAGACTCCCCATGCGAGCCTGTAACCTCGGTGAACATAGACGAAACAAGTCCAGAACGATGCACAGAGATCGGAGAGAACCTAGAAGAGCCGATCAAGTCAGAGCTGATAGCTCTTCTAAAGGAGAACGCCGACTCGTTCGCCTGGACGGCAGAAGATATGCCTGGGATAGATGTCAGCATCACTAGCCACGAGCTTAA
>OVBB01001768.1:0-13150 GCA_900406415.1 Isatis lusitanica | reverse complement strand
CTAAATCAATAAAGAAGAGCAAGTTCTTTAACTCTGAGTTCTAGATTTTCAGATCATATGATCAGGATGTCTTTCATGTTCTTTGAGCCTTGTAGAAACATTCCTCCAATCATTATACCCTGTAGTTACCAAGTTACCACCACCGTTTCTCTGATCATCTCTGAACAACTTGCAGCAAAAACAAAATGCCTTATCCAAAAGTTCTGAGTAAACTAGCCATTGACGATCTACTTTCTCACCATTCACCAACTCACTCACGTAGAACGCATGCGAGAAACGTCTCCCAATAGCATCCTTAGGAAACTGATAATCACTTGATAGCCTTGTCGTTGGACCAATCTTAACCAGAAAATCTCTCCATCTCGTATCAATCTTTCCCCAGTTCCCAGGATCTGTTATATCTTCAGAGACATGTTCATTCATCTTCTTGTCACTTTGATACACAACCTCATCGTTCTCTTTACGTTCCTCCAAGTTCACAGGACCAACTTTGCTCCGACCAATATCCTCAACAGCCTTGGTCTCTCGTTGTTTAATCTCCAACGTCTTCCAACGAGTCATACAAACAATATGATCATAACTTGTTTCATGTTCTTTGAGCCTTGTCGAAACATTCCTCCAATCATTATACCCTGTAGTTACCAACTTACCACCATCATCATTGTTCTGATCATCTCTGAACAGCTTGCAGCAAAAGCAAAAAGCTTTATCAAAAGCTCTCGAGTAAACCAGCCATTGTCGATCTACTTTCTCTAAATTCGCCATCACTCTTACGTAACATGCATGCGAGAAACGCCTACCATTACCATCCTTAGGAAACTGGTAATCACTTGGTAGCCTCGCCATTGGACGATGTTCAACCAACAAATCTCTCAATCTTGTATCAACGTCTCTCCAGTTCACAGGATCATACAAGTCTTCAGAGAAATGTTCTTTACTCTCTTCACGTTTCTCATCATTCACCTTACGTTCATCCAACTTCTTATGAGGCGGCTCAACGTTGCTCTGACTAATCTTTTCTCCATCTTCATTCTTGTTTCTTTGAGTATCATCGATTGTTGTGTTTTCGGGCTTCTTGATAAACTTTAACATAGCATTGGCTTGAGACTTGACAAATTCTTCTATCTTCTTTCTCTTTCTTCTCTTCTCAGCTCCACTTGGTTGCTTTTTAATCCCCAATGCCAATGGTGCCATTTTGTCTTTAACTAATGTTACACAGATAAAACAAAAAATGAATTAGACATAAACTAACTCTAAACTCTTAGCTTTAACTGTTCGAAGTAACATGTCACACAAATCGACAAAACGTGTTCTAATTGTTTATTCGAACAATCAAGCTTTGTACTGTTAAATTGGTATACAGATAAACGAATTAGACATATATTAATACTTAATCTAATCATAAACCCAAAAAAAGAAGTAGAAACTTTTTAATTGTTTCGGACTATTTTATTTCTAAATCCTCACACTAATCAACAAAAACTTGTTCCTAATTGCTAAATTAACCCGAGCAAATCGTATATAAATCTCACTTACCTGAACGAAAATGGACAAGAAAACACTGAAGCACTCGTTACGGCAGTGAAACCTCCTTCGTCGTCTTTTAGGGTTTCAGGTTAATTTTCTTCGACGAAGTTTTCTAGCTGTAACATTTCCTTTGATGAAAAGTTGTCCCGCCAAATTTTTTATTCTTTGGGCTCCAACGATTTTTAATCGTAAATCTTTTTTTTTGTTTTTTTATTGCCTCCCACGAAATTTTGTCAAGGACAAAAGCCGTAGTTGTAATGTGGCCAGGCCTTTTTAATTTAATTTATCTTTGTTTTTTTGGTCAAGAATTTAATTTATCTTTTATGATATGCTTTTATGAAACATAAGCATAACAGTGATTCGTTTTTTTTTTGCCGCCAAACCACTGAGGAACAAACAAATCAGTATGAGTGTAGGATTATCCAGAACAAGAGGAAGAGGAAACTCGATCTCTCTTGAAAAGTTCATCGTATGCAAGAAAAATCTCTCAAAACCATCACCAAAGCTCTGGCCAGATGATCCTCGACCTCGAACAACAACAACGCATCTCGACGAAACAGGACGACCCGTTGTTGAAATTCAGCATCATCCGTTGCTCCGGAAGCTTGAATCCTTAAGATCCCTGAACGAATTCGATCGAGTCTATGCCAAGATCGTAGTCTCTGGACTCCTTCAAGATTCTCTTGTCTCGGGACGAGTGGTTAAAAAGCTCTGCACGTGTTTCGGTTCGGTTTCACGAGCTGTTTCAGTGTTCGATTCCGTCGATGAACCTGACGCGTTTCTTGGTAACACAATCTTGAGGTGTTTATTGAATTTAAAACAACCGTTTGGTGCGTTTAGGTTTTACAACGAGAAAATGGTGGCGAGGTGCATTTTGCAGAACCATTATACGTTTCCGTTGATGGCAAAGGTGTGTGCGGAGATTGGGTTTGTGAAAGATGGGGAAAAGATTCATGCTTTGGTTTCGAAACAAGGGTTTGGTTTAGATTTGTTCGTGAGGAACTCTTTGATTCATATGTACTCTGGTTTTGGACGGTTAAGAGATGCACACAAGGTGTTCGATGGTGGGTACGTGTTGGATTTGGTTAGCTGGAATTTGATGATTGATGGGTATGTGAAGAGTGGTCGAGTAGACGTTGCGCGCGAGATGTTCGATGTAATGCCTGATAGAGATGTTTTCAGTTGGAACACTATGCTTTGCGGTTACGCGAGAGTTAAAGACATGGAGACAGCTCGGTGTTTGTTTGAGGCTATGCCTGATCCGGATGCTGTTTCTTGGAACTGTATGATTGACGGTTACGCGGCGTCGGGAGATGTTACAAAAGCGCGAGAGTTTTTTGATAGAATGCCCAGAAGAAATGTTGTTTCTTGGAATACAATCTTGGCTCTTTATGTCAAGAACAAGGATTACACTGAAAGTCTTAGACTTTACGAGGTGATGATGGAGAAAGGAGAAGGATTGAAGCCAAACAAAGCTTCTATCACGAGCGTGTTGACAGCTTGTGCGAATTTAGGCGAGATTGATATAGGGAAGAGTATACATTTATATGTAAGAAGTAACGGTATTGAACCTGATATGCTTCTCTCGACTGCTTTGCTTACAATGTATGCTAAATGTGGTGTTATGGATATAGCTAGAGAGGTTTTTGATGGGATGGAAGAGAGAAGCATCGTGTCGTGGAACTCTATGATCATGGGGTATGGCGTGAATGGGGATGGAGAGAAAGCTGTGGAGATGGTTCTAGATTTGGAAAAGCATGGAGAGGTTGAACCGAATGGTGCTACTTTAGTTTGTGTTTTGTCTGCTTGTGTAAATGCAGAGATGGTTTTAGAAGGTTGGTGGGTTTATGATAGATTAACCCGAATCTATAACGTCGAACCTAAAGTAGAGCACCATGGCTGCTTGGTGAATCTCCTTGGTCGTGCAGGTTTGAGCAAAGACTCAGAAGAGCTAAGAAGGGAGACTCAGTCTGTTATCTCACTCCCGAATCTCCACGTTGGAGAAATCTTGGCGAAGCAGCTCATGAAGTTGCAGCCTAGTGAGATAGGGCCATATGTGTTACTATCATATGTATATGCGGTCGATGGAAAGTGGGATGAAGTGGAGAGAGTTAGAAAGATGATGGATGAGAAAAAGCTGTGTAGAATAAGTAGTAACTCAAGTTGCATGACAAAGATTGTGTACTCCATGTTATGTGACATAGGCTTCGAACTGAAGATCTCGACATAGACAGTTGCAACTTAAGTTTGAAGAGCATGACAAGCGAGAATGAAGGCTTCACAAGCTATTAACAAACAGGACACAAGAGAGAGAGAGTAGTATTACGACAGAACAGCAGTTCTATAAGAAAACAAACATGAGATTGTTACAATGAATCGCAAGAGGAGAAGAGAGTAATGATTGTGATTTACATATATGCTGCATCGCCTAGTAAAGCTATTTAATGCTCAGAATCAAGAACAAATCATGCACAAGGCCAAGATAAAGGTGTTCAAAGCGACTCCATAATCTTTTGTGGTCATACCACCGGTTTTCTTACCTTCAGAACCTGAAAATTTTTAATTCATTTGTTGGATCCTTCATCTTAAACTCTAAAACTAGTTTGTATAAATGGCTTTGGTTCTTGTAAATATAAACCAACAGAAATTGAAGATCTTGGAGCATTTTTGTTTTGTTTTTCTTTTCCCGAGATATAAGATTCCAATATATGAAAATAGTAAATCTGACCTGATGAGTATTCGGGTGGAGAGAATGTCGGAAAATCCAAATCTATTAACCAAGAAAACAACAATTATTTCCAAGTAAAGAAATACAGTTTTTTTTAGTCGCTTTACAATTTATACAGTTTGTTTCTTTTGTGTAAATTAGATCCTGTTAATTAATGTAGGACTAGATATTTATTTATTTATTTTTTCCAGATCGTAGGATTTATAATTGGTTTATTTTCTAATGGTAAAACTTAGGTAGCACGGAAGCTTCGTTGGATGACTGTTTTCCGTTCCAGAATTGGAATCAGAATCGGAAGCTTTTGGAATTTTTCGGAAATGCTATAAGGTTTCCAAAAGAAAACTTCTTCAAAAATATATTGAAAGTTTGTGTTTCCATTTCAGAAGTTTACATTTTTCTTTTACAAACTTAATATTAAACAAAAGAATACTTTTTATACATTTTTATTTATTAGAAAAAAAATCTAAAAATTAATAGTAAGATAGAAAAAGTAAAACTATATGTGAGATATTAGAACTACTTATAGATTTTATAACTAAGTATAATAAATTTAATTTTTATTTATAAATTTTTTTATAGAAATATTGTAGTAGTTATTTATGAAATGTTGGAAGTGATTAATTTAACTAATTATGTAACAGTTTTTGGAAAATTGAATTTACAGATCCTTTTTGCACGATATAAAATTAGAGATAGATGAATTTATTGGAAATAAATATATCATTTTTTCTTGTTTTTTAATCATATGACATTTAATTATAGAATTTATAAAATAGATATATTAAACTTTTTGATATATATTAGTACTTAATATATATACATATAGATATGCTTCTAACACGTCCAACTTCCTAAATGATTTCTAAAAATCGTTTCTACACTTTTATATGATTCAGTTTTCGCATACCTGTTTCTGATGATTCAATATAATTTAGAGAAAAAAACTCATAATATCTTACAAAAACCTTCATTTATAAGAGAATTCTGAAAGAAAAAAAAAAGGGGTTGCGCAGTTTTCACTAAATACATTTCTCAAAATAGTATGGGACTGCTCCATAATCATATAATGGTTATGAGTTCATTGAGACTATCACTCAAATCAATTAGTGAATAGAAAATTAAACGGTCCAAAGAAAATAGCAAAAGTAGGAGTAGGGGATGAAGAAATGTTACTTGAACACGAGCTAGGAGGTGGAGCTTTGACACCACAGATTGACGTAAGTTTCTCACCTCTCCGCTTATCAAACGTGACTCCAAAATGCGGCGACTCGCCGCCGTTGAGGAGATGACAGACGCACTCCGGCGCGTTCTGAACCAATCCAGCAAGCTCCGGACAACACGCAGATTCGGGTTTGGTCTCAGTACTCCCCACCGTAACGTACGAGAAACAGTCCGATGCGTTTCCAACACTCTGGAGACATTTCACCGACGTGAAGGGTCCATCGGCGGGGGGGACTGGTGCCGGTGCCGGAGCGGTCTGCGCGGAGCAGAGAGTGAAGAGGAGGAGGAGGCCGGCGAGAATGTTGACGGTGGGCATTTTGGTGTCGGATCTGAGCTTTTCTCAGATTGGAAAGTTTATATTTATAGAAAGAGTTGACTTTTGTTCGAAACAGACAAAAGGTTTTGTTCTGTCTTTTTGGCTCTTATTAGCGACAAGAAGAAGACCAAAGAAAGTTGGTTAGAAGAGGAAAAATAAAATACTAGTCTTATTCCAAATATTATCTGTACATTTGCTTTTGAGATATATACATCTCAACACATTTGATTATCATGAATCTAGAACAATCAAATAAGATTTGAGGATATATATTGATTTCACAATAGCCTCTTTTGATATGATTTGATCGTCTTGGATTAACTGTCTTTTTACACTCTTTTGATTTAATGTTTTTGAATGGATGCTAGATTAGTAATATTTTGATGAATGAGTGTCAACATGATTAATTTCCACTTGAAAATACCATCTTAACAATTAGTCAAAAGCTTCTGTCTTTTCATTCCACTCCATTGTGTGGTTTTGTTTTGTGCCATTATGGGAAGATCTGGTCTTACAAAGAAATAGATTTGTGATGTGTTTAGCATCTTCAAAGTGTGTTAAATATGATTGGCCAATGTACAGTTTCATTAACTAAGAACAACTAAATTGATTAACCAGAAAACCAAGATAAAACTGATAGTGAAACACTGTCATGTATATAAGAAAAAAGATTCATTTCCTAATTCAAACATTGTCTTAGAAAAGGCCAAAAGGCCAAGAAACAAGAGAACATCACCAAAATGTAAATATTGGTAACACTTTGGAAGAGAATGGCATTATGAATCAACGGAGTCTTCTGGCTTCTCTCTCAGACTCGAGGAGGGTAAGGATGTCTCCTTCTCTCACCGGTCCTTTCACATTCCTCATAATAAAACGGTCTGAATCTGTGAACTTGACTCTAACCTGAGTCACCTGTCCACGAGAACCAGTTCTTCCCATGACCTTCACCACCACGGCGTGCTTGATCTGAGAATCCATTCTGCAATTATACCAAACGTTACATATTAAAGATCATGAATGGGTTGAAAGTAAACGTTACATATTAGTCATGTAGCCACACCAATATTGAATTAACTATATGATTACAAACATTACATGTTAAAGATCAAAATCCAAGTATGAATGAGTTTAAAGTAAACGTTACATATTAGTCATGTAGCTACACCAATATTGAAATAAAACTATATGATTACAAACTTTACATGTTAAAGATCAAAATCCAAGTATGAATGAGTTTAAAGTAAACGTTAGTCATGTAGCTACACCAATATCGAAATAACTATATGATTACAAACATTACATGTTATAGATCAAAATCCAAGTATGAATGAGTTGAAAGTAAACGTTACATATTAGTCATGTAGCTACACTAATATTGAAATAACTATATGATTACAAACGTTACATGTTAAAGATCAAAATCCAAGTATGAATGAGTTGAGAGTAAACGTTACATATTAGTCATGTAGCTACACCAATATTGAAATAACTATATGATTACAAACGTTACATAATAAAGATCCAAATCCAAGTATGAATGAGTTGAAAGTAAACGTTACATATTAGTAGCTACACCAATATTGAATTAACTATATGATTCACCTATTCAACAGATATAGCTTAACGATAGTTCTTGCTCTATTGAGGTTTCACTAAGTCAAACAGAATATTCCACTAAGTGCGAGGGACTATTGAGCAGCGTGAGAAAAATCTAAGAAACTAAAACTCCAAAATACATCACGCAAAGCTTCTAAGATCATGTTAGGAGCACGAAACAGTTAAGAAAGATACAAGATTCTACGAAGCGTTGCAGACAAAGAAGAAGTTATCACAGCGACGGAGCAATGAACGAACCTGTAGACGGAGGCGGCGGCGTGTGCAACGTGAAATCGAGTCTGCTAAGATCAGACCTAAACACGGAGAGCTGAGCAATTTATTTATAGAAAGCATAAATGGGCCAGGCTTAAGTAACTACGATGGGCTTCCAAAAACCCAAATTCATATTCATTTTTCGACCTAAAAAACTTTTAAGGGTGTTTTGGGTTAATTATTTAGTTTTTTAATAAAATCAAACTGGACTTGCCACCAATTTGCGGTTCAACTGATCAAACCAACCAGTGCAGATCGGTTTTCAAATTATTGGTTTTTTTGGTAGAAATTTTGAATTTTGTTTAGGTTTGAGAGAAATAAGCACTACTCAAATGTACGTATATATATATATATATGAAAATGCACGTTAGAACTAGTTCGGGTCTAAAAGTCACTTTTTCTATCACAGGTCTGATATTGTTTAACGTTCCGTTAGTCAAGGTAGATTTTGGCCTGAAATAATAAATTCGGGTTGAAAATTTAAATTTTATAACGGTTTGGGTTGAAATAGGCACTACTTGATTGTTTAGGTATGAAAAAGTACGACTGTCATAGTTCAGGTTGAAATAAGCACTTTTCCCTCTGTTTATCCTTGTTCAAAACCGCAGTCACCGGTCACGTGACCGCTTACACGTCGGTTAAGCATATGGCAGTCAGAAATTATGAGTATTTTGACTAGTTTGGATATACAATCGGATTTTTTTTAATAGCAATTTTCGTATTTAAAAGCTATAAATTCGATAATATAAATGTTCAAAAAATCGGTCTAATGCCCGCGCCTAACCGCTTAAACATACATATCAGAAATTATTTTCTATAATCACCGAGTTAAATCAAAAATCATGTCTTAACAGTCCGTTTTAGCCACTCCACATCTCTTCAGATGTCTTATCCTCCAAAACATGAGTAGGACTGCGGTTCAGAACATAGGTCACCTTGCTCCTTCTGTCCAAAATGTTTTAGGCATTTTTCTTTCTGACAACGTGTTACGTACCGGATTCATGATGGTCTGATTCCTCCTTTCCGCCACTCCGTTCTGTTGAGGCGTGTATGCAGTTGTCAACTGGCGTTTGATTCCATGAGTTCTGCAAAAATCATCGAATTCCTTTGAGCAGAACTCTCCCCCTCTGTCTGTTCTCAAACCACAAACAGAAACTCCAGATTCCTTTTCCACACGAGCTTTGAAATTGTTGAACATCTCAAACGCCTCTGACTTTTCTGCAATAGTATAACTCCACATCTTTCTGCTGTAGTCATCAATGAGGGTGAGTAGACACCTTTTCTGTCTAATGGAAGCCGGAGTAATTGGACCACAGATATCATCATGAATCAGTTGCAGAACTCTGTCAGCTCTCCAAGTGCTCTTCTTTGGAAATGAATCCGATTTCTGTTTTCCCACGAGGCAATTCTCACAGACTTTGTTGTTAGCTGTGATAGGAGGAAGACCCTTCACCATTCCTTTTGATCTTAGCATCATCAGACTTCTGTAATTCAGATGAACAAATCTGCAATGCCACAGGTGAGTTTTGTTTGTACCTTCCACCTGAAAACATGATTCTTCTCCCATCTCTTCTACGTATATGGCAAACATTCGATTGGTGCTCATCTTAGTTTCAATGATGAGACCCCCTTGATGGATGGAAGATTTTGCATACACCCATCTTGTATAAGAATGGCTAGTTTCTTCTCTTGCAGTGTTCCTATGCTCAGAAGATTGTTGCTCAGTTCTGAAACATAGTAGACATCCTAAATTACCTGAGTTAGCTTTTCCACTTTGATTTTGATGCTCCATTTTCTGGAAACTGACATACGTGCATCATTTCCAAGCTTCACTGAGTGTCTGAAACTCTCATCTAAAGCAGAGAACCATTTTTTTGTTGCATGTCATGTCATTACTGAAACCGCTGTCTAGGAACCACGCATCCTCCATTCTTGGTTTCTTTGCTCAACTTGAGCAATCAGAAGGAGCGTTTCTTCCTCCTCTGCAAACTCGAGATAGTTTGCTTGTTTGTCTCCACTAGGAAATTTTCAGTTTGAATGTCCTAGTGGAGACAAACAAGCAAACTATCTCGAGGTTGTGACATTTGTAACACTCTACCAAGGCTTAGTTGAACGTCCCAAGGCCACGTCCTCTTCCCCTGCCTTGACCTCTTCCGTGAGTATTTCCTCCTGATGTTACTTGCAACACTTGTTCATCACTTCGTGCTCCCTTGGCATACCTTTTAATATTCTGTTCATGGACTAGAAGAGAACTCTGAAGAGCATCTACGGAGAGAGTGTCTATGTCCTTAGACTCCTCTATTGAGCACACAATGTACTTAAACTTCTCAGACAATGTCCTCAATATCTTCTCCACGATCTTAGTTTTTTGCATATCCTCACCAAGATTCTTCATGTCTGTTGCCGTGAGAAACACCCTTGAAAAATACTCTGCGCTGTTTTCTGTTTCCTTCATTTCCAAGACCCCCTTCTCAAACGCTGAAGTCGTGCTCTCTTCACATTCATTTCCTTGGTATTTGGTCTTCAGCGAGTCCCACAGTTGCTTCGCTGTGTCTTTCTGAATGATGGTCTTCAGGACTAACTTGTCAACTGCTTGGAACAAGTAGTTCTTCACCTTCAGGTCATGCAGCTTCTTGGTTGCTAGATCCTGCATCTGTTCTCCGGTAAGAATCACCCCACGAGCCAGCTCAATGTAGCTCTCTCGATCAGATCCCACCACTCTTTTGATCTTAGCAAATTCTCCATCAGCATGATCCAGTGTTCAAAATCTCCATCGAACTTTGTAATGGTTAACAAACTCTTTTCTTCTCCTGTCATTTCTCACTCTTTTCTTTGTAAACAGCCTCAAAATTCAGTTTGTGGCTCTGATACCATATGTTGTAACAAAGGTTATAGAGACTGAATGATAAGACTGAAAACTGCACTTTTCTTATTTCACGGTTAGCTTATATAGCCACCTTACACAAACATCATGCCTCCTACATTCTTGGAGGTCTTTAACATACATGAAGCAAATCAACTAGGCCACGATCCTAAGTCATGGTCTTGACTTTAAGCAGACACAACCAAGTCTAAACAACTTGATCCAAATAACAGAATAACCAACACTAGTTGGTTTCGTTCATCTCTTTTTGTTACTTCTTCTCCGATCCTTGTCTCAGATTTTTGTTTGTCTCCTACGATCTCTCTAATTTCGTTTTCGTTTGTTTCTTCTCCTGATTGTGTGATTAGAGATTGTTTCATGTTGAGATCCTGATTGATGCTAAGAAAAAAAAAACAGAATCCGGAAGCTAAAATCCAGATCTGAAACTTTTTTGTGCGTGCTCGTTTTGTTACTCTGTCCTGAGGTTGAAATCTATGGGTTGTTTGTTTGATATGTGCTCTTGTTGCTGTTTGAACTTCTTCTTCTTCTGGTTGTTGGATATATATAATAAACAAAATTCTTGTTTCAATTTCAGAGAAATTCTCTCGGTTATGGAGATTTCATGTTTGAGGTGCATGTTTCATTACTAGAATTTGGCATATAAACTGATGAAGTTTTGAGTAAAGTTAACGTAAGTGGTATAACTAAGTGCTCCCGTTGCAACAAAGAAGTCGAATGTGAGGTGGAACTTTGCAAGTTTGTGATCTGCTATGGCGTGCTACAATCTCACTCATACGGCCATTGTGACAAAGACGACTCTTAATTAAACTAAAACGAAGCATTTTTAGTTATATCTTGAACGTTGCTTGATACCATTAAATATTGCTTTTCTTGTTTGATGATTTTCAGAATTGGTTGAACATGTATGTGTGGAAATCAGCTTTGTGTGATTCTTTCGTGCAAGCGTGCTAGAGACCTGATGACGCATCTCCATGATTGCAAGAAGCGGCTTCAAGGACTATGTACCATGTGTAAGAACATTTGGGTGGGAGTTTGTGCGCACGCACTAATCTCGATTGCCATATATCACACTGCAATGGGAAAATGGCCATTTCCTACCTCAACATGTCTCCGCGGTCCCGATCCGTACCCAAACTCTTACCATGTGCCAAAACATACCCCAACACAACTTTAGTTTAAATTTCATACGTGAACATTTTATAGAGTGGCTAATTCATACATCGTCGTTAAATCCTTAACAGTGCCGTTAATTATGTGATGACTAAGCTTTGACCTGGAAAATAAAGAATAAAAAAATAATAAACAAAAAGAAAAAAAAAATTGACAAAGAACAACAGTGACGTCTCCTCTTTCTCTCGACACATAACACTTCTCTTCTCCTCTTTCATCGACCAAACACACACACACACAAATTTCAACCTTTTTTATCAGAAAACCTTGACATATTAATCCAGTGTGAAATGGGTATGAAAGTAGACGAAATCCATCTTCAGTCATTGGAGAGAATGAGGTAAGTTTAATTAAAAACTGAAAAAAAAATTATAGTTTTGGGATAGACTAATTGAGGTCTAAAAATGAGAAGAATCCGGATTATGGGTATAAGTTTGATTGATTACAGGTAGAATTGTAGGTAATATATCTTCTGGGTGTTTCGAAATTCAAGTAGACTGGGTGAATTTAGTATGCATATTATGTGTTCGATTAAATGCCTGACTGAATTTTCTGATGTTAAACTTATGAAATTTTTGTTTTTCTTGGTGATATCAGTCTGGATACTAAATTCAATGTCACCTATAATGGGACGTTTGAGACTACTGATGGAGTACTTCAATATGTTGGAGGACAAATTCATATACTTGAAACCACTCCTCAGGATTTGTTTAGCGGGTTAATGGCAGCCAATTTTGATTTGGATGGGCAAAGGATATGGTATAAACTGCCTTTTGAAGAATTAAAAGATCTGAAGATTTTGAGTGATGGATCTCCAAACTATGAGAATATGTGTAAAGCTGCCCCATGGACCGGAGTTGTTGAATAATGTTCATGCTCATGGAGAAGAAGAGAAAGCTGGAAACACATGCACTGATAATAGAGTTGATAAGACAGCGAATCAGACTGTACGCATTGAAGAAATTGTTGCTTCGTTTGTTGATGAAGAGGAGGAGAATGAAGCTGATCGAGATACTCCACCTACTTCTGATTGTGAAGAAGAGCAGACTAATATAGCAACAGAGAGATGGAGACAGGGATCTGGTGAGCTTAAGATGATGCAAGCATTTGAGAGTGTTGCTGAGTTCAAAGAAGCTGTATTAGAATACGCATTGAAAGGAGGATGGAATGTTAAATACACACGATGGAGATCTTTGAAGAGTGAGGTAAAATGTGCAGTAAAAGGTAAAGTTTCTTGCAACTGGAGAGTATATTGCTCATATGAAGAATCAGTGGGGATGTTGATGATTAAAACGTTTCAGGAAGAGCACAGCTGTACCCCTGATGGTTACTGCAAGCTGCTAACAGAAACTGTCATTGCTAATCTGGTTATAAACGACATCATAAACGATTTTCAGTTGATGCCAAGAGCCATTCAGGACCTAATTGAGCATCG
>OVBB01001763.1:0-13180 GCA_900406415.1 Isatis lusitanica | reverse complement strand
TTGTTCAATGACTCATCTGAACGACCCTCCTAGTTTTGACCTCGGAATTTAGAAGAAACACCCCCAAGATCTCTTTTTACATTTACAGGTAACTCTTTTTTGTTTTTGTTTTCGTTTTCACCAAGTCCTTCCTTAAACTATAGTTTTTATCTAAAACTCTAGAAATGGTATGCTACTTGTTAAGTCCAACAACATGCAAACAAAACAATGTTTATATTGGAATTCAGTAAAGTACAAGTGAGGTATCTTCAAAGTTACTTGTGGCAAGAATACAGAACAAATAAACCACTTTAATCAAAATAAGAAACCACGAATGATTGTTATTGACCATTATTCATTATGATTATATGATCCAAATTTCAAATACATTTTAATATTTATAGGAGAAAGTAAATCTAAGACATTGAAACATTTTGATACTTAACATCTAATCATTGCCAAGCAAATACTATTTGATGATACTCCACATTCTAAAGAAGATATTCAATCTCTTCTTTATACTCCACCTTAAGATCCTTTAAGCCCTTCAAGCTCTCAGGTAGGTTAAGGCTTTTGCTCACTTTCAGCATTTTAAGACCGATCATATTAGACATCGAAGTGTGTAGTTCCTGGATACCTGTACAGCTCAGATAGAGATAGTGGAGCTTTCCTACTTCTTTCGCAATCTCAGGGAAGCTCTTGAGCTCAATGCAGCCTGAAAGATTGAGCACTTCAAGAGATTCCATGATGTAAATCTTTATCTGAAAATTCAGAAGCTCCCTGCAGTTCCCAAGGTCTAGCTTGACTAGTTTTGAGAGGGCCACGATGGTTTCAGGTACTTCTCTAATTCCAGTCCCATTGAGATTAAGTTCTTTGATGTTAGGTGGAAGTACATTCGGGAAGCTTTTGACTTGTACACAACCACATAGATTGAGAACCTGAAGATGTTCCAATTTCCCTGTGGCTTCAAAGCTCTGCAAGCTGGTACAACCTCGGAGATCGATGAGCTCAAGGTTATGAGCTTCTGAAAGCTGATTGATCTCAACTAGTTTCAGGGAATGCTGAAGACTGATTGTCTTCAGGGACTGGAGTTCCTAGATAAAACAGAAAAAACCGGAAACACGAAATCACAGATGGCTTCTTACGTATATGTAAAAGATAGAGAAGAAAGTATGTCGAAGAAATTTGCCTACCTTGGCTCCGTCCCAAATCTTTTGAAGCTGGCTATAAGGGATTGTAAGTTCCTCAAGCACTTGAGGATTAAACTGTTCTGGCAAGTTTTGCAAAGGGTAGTTTTCCCAGTGGAGAAGCCGTAGCTCGGAAGGCAGAGATACAAGACTCTTTTGGAGATCGAGTCCAGGATGATGTTCAGGATCGGTGCTGTAAATTTTCAGCAGCCGAAGATTACACATACTCTGGAGCGCCACAGGGTTAACAACAAAGCTCAAGCCAGACACATCCAGTGATATGCTTTCTATGTCTTCAAGGACCTGAAACACACAAGAGAAGCAAATGGGTTAAGATGTCCAGCAATAATTTAGAAGGTTTTAGATAGTGAGACAGACCAAACTACGTTCGCCATTTGATCTGGTTACTTTATCTTCAAGCAAAGGTTGAATGTTGTGAGCGCCGCACAATCTGCGACCTTTCCCATTCTTTACTTCTTGATTGATGATTTCGCAGGCCACGTCGCGTATCAGCTCGTGCATTTCTACCCTGTTTTCAGTTATGGTCACAAGAGACTTCTCAAAAAGATACTGGATCCCGATTGGTACGACTAAACCACGACCTTTGAGAGCTTGAATTACTTTCTCCGTAGATCTTCCATTGAAAAAACAAGCAATGTCCAGGAAGATGCTCTTCTCGTTGTCGCTAAGTTCATCATAACTGCTCTTGAACAAGTCAAGAATCTCAGGAGGCGGACATCGCTTGAGTCTGAAAAACGCTGCCTCCATTTCTTCCGGTGTCTTTCCCTTCAGCACTGTGCCGTAGCAGCTGAGAGCTTTAGCATTTCCAATAGCGTATTTAACCACCATCTCTGCCACTTTCCGGTGATCCCTTTCCGGCGAGTCCACTCCAAATGCGCACCTGGAAAATAGCGTGAGAGCCTCTTTATCATCTAACTTCTTGACCTCATAGATCTGATCCACCCTACACTGGACAAGAACGTGTTTATCTCTGGAAGTTATGATTATTACGCTCCCCAGATCAAACCAGTCAAACCCTCCGAGAAAAGACTCCGCAGTTACAGGCTTCCGCACGTCATCAAGAACCAAGAAAACAATCTTCTCCCGTTGGCTTTCTTTGCTAATCCTAATGGACTTGTTTATGTCAAGTCTCTCCTTCACATTCGGTGGTAACCGTTGCTCCCTTAGATTGTACAGTCCCTTCTTCTGAATTTTCTTCTCGAACTCTCCGATGAAGCGTGGGTGTTCATAGTCTCCTTTCATCCGGTTAAACGCAGCTTCAGCCAGGGGCGGATCCACGTTCACCAAGGAGGTGGCAGTTGCCACCATGAAATTTTTTTTTTTTATATGTTTTTATGTTAAATATAATTATTGTCACCATTTTAAAAAAAAATTTGCCCCCATAAAAAAAAATTAAAACCCTTTTGCCCCCACCAAATATATTTTCTGCATCCGCCAATGGCTTCAGCAATAGTGGTCTTGCCTATCCCGGCCATACCCCAAATGCCTAAGCTGCGTACTCCCAATGGTTGCATGTTGATCAAGTTTTCTATCTCAACAAGTCTCGAAGTTATCCCGATTTTATCAGTGGGAAATAGCTTCTCATGCACGTATGTGACTATCTCGTCCACAAGTTCCAAGTCACTGCGATGCCAAAAACACTTGTAGGTTCGGTTTAAGTAGGTAAAAGAAATAATCTGTTTTTGATTTGGTTCATTTTACCTTTGTCCATCTTTTGATTCGAGACTTTCCTCTAAGTGTGCCGTCTCCTTGAGCGCGTTTCTCCATTTGATCACCTGTTCCTCAGGGACCGATGACATACCGGTGAAAGCTTCATCAAATCTCTCAGACTGATGCTCCACCACCGAACGGGGGACTCTGTAGAACACCGGAACCACTGCGACGCAATTCTTCTCATGCTGACGCTCTATAATCTCCAGGAGTGTACTCAGGCTACTCTTGTAGAAGGCAAACTCCTCTGAAAGAACCACCACACGGACCTTTGATCTCCTTAACGCAGACTGAGTCTCTTTGGATAAGTACTCACTGCTTTCAGGTTGTGGTGGATCGTCGTCCTTCTCCTGGATCACGGAAATGTTTATGCGGTTTAGAGCCGCCGAGAGGTGGCTGACGAAGGAGTAGCGCGTGCTACCGCCGCCTGAACAGATGAAGACGTCCTTCGTTGCCGCCTTGGAAGAAGAAGATGACATTGTGATTGCACGCCAGAGTTTTCTGCTATCTGCTTGATCTATGAGTAGTCCACTTCCATTACTTCAGGTAAAGGTTTAGAGGCAAATAGTTTTGTTGACTTTAAAAAATTACCCAAAAAATGATATGCAGTTTTTACCACTTCTATAAATTCGTAACTCCTTGATGAAATTTCCACACAAAAAATAAAAAATGATTGCAATTTATATTAAATAGTTCATCTTACATAGTTTACCACATCAATCAGTTATTAATATATATACTTTCCTACATCACATCCTACCTATGTATCCATTATTTAACAAGATTTAAAATATTATAAAACAGGGTTAGCTTCATTAGTTGTTTAAGTCGTTTGATATATGTATAACAATCACTATAATATAGAAAACATACGTACGGATTACAATTAACTTTGGCTGGCACATTGTCCTTATTAACAACACTAGAGTTTAAAAAAAATCTGATTGTTAAGGTGATAATGAAAATGATTGACTACAACAGCAACAAAAATATTGACTACAACAGCAAAAAATATTTTATAATGGTTTTCATAGGAATAATTATTAAACAGTACAACAGCATCATAATTGAAGTGAAAGTCTTCTTGTATATAAAATGGAGAATTCACAACAAATCTCAATATTTTTTTATATATTTTAGTGTATTAGGTAAAGAAGATATATGAGACGAGATTAGACTTCGCGCTTCGAGATTTAGTAAATCGACCAACAGACCAAAAAAAGCTATTCTTTTGAATATTGTTGACAAAGTCAACAAAAATATCCTTTTCAACTTAGTATGTAGTTATGTTGGTAACATGAACTGAAGTGGCAATTAAGTTGAAAGCAAATAATTATTATTGAGAATAATTAAATTTTTAATCTCCCCTCCATTGCCTTACGTTAAGGTACTTTTGGTTCATGTGAGGAGATAGAGACATACAAAGCATAGACTGTGGAAGAATTGACATAAGAGCTATCCAAATTTCTTTAAAAAACTATGGTAACAGGCTGGTTCCAACTAGATGAAATGGACATTAGAAGAAGAAAGAAAACTAGAAAAACATTTTGTTTATCATAAATTATAAGCTAGTACGTCTTTAATTAGTTAAGAGCTTCGTTTCACATGATCGAATATACCTCAAACTTTCAGCACTTTTTGATAAGTCAAAGAAGGAACAGATCATATATCCAAATCCTCACCAGTCACCATTAGTGATCATTGCAAGAATCTGCCATGGCTCAACTGAAGTACCAAGTGTTCCTCTGTTTCAGAGGAGAAGACGTTCGAGTAGGCTTTCTAAGTTTCCTCATAGGCGCACTAAAAAGGAAGTCCATAGAATACTACGTCGACTACGAAGAGACGAGGGGAGAACTTATGGACATTTTCTTACAAAGAATCGCAGAGTCTAGGATCGTGCTTGTGATACTCTCACAGAAGTTCATGGAGTCGAATTGGTGCATTGATGAAGTGCTCAAGGCTCTGGAGACGCGTGAAGCAGGGACAAGCATCATTCCTATCTTCTACAAGGTCAGCGTTAAGGATGTCAAGAGCTGGAAGCTCATCGAAGAAGGAAAGAGGGAGAAGTTCATAAATGTTACAAAGCGTCTGGGCTTGAGATCCAAAGATTACCCGTAAGTTTGAGAATCAATCAGTTGAACGATATGTTCATTTTCTTGAAAACAACGAGTTGTTTTTGTCCCTTTTCCACAGTACTAGCGAGGCAGATTTCGTGGACAAGATCGTGGAGGAACTAGAGAAAGCGTTGACCAAACTGGAAAAAATGGATAAAGAGAGAAAGAGTTGGAACGGAGAAGGAAACAGGTTAAAGATGGAGCAAGTGGAGATTACTACTACTACTACTACTATGCCTTTCTTTGGGATCAAGAAACGTGTGAAGCAATTGCAGGAGAAGTTAAAGATGGGGATCCTCACCGAGACTCGCCTTGTCGGAGTTGTTGGGATGAAAGGTATTGGGAAAACAAACCTCGCGGAGATGTTGTTCGAGGAGGGACAAGGTTACTTCCTCAGAAGTATGTTCTTCAATGACAAAATAGGTAAGAATATGGAGGGTGAAAAGAAGCGAGGTCTGCTTTTAAAGCAATTCCAGAAACATCTTTCCAAGATATCAAAGACTGAAGATAAGAGGAAGAGCAAACTTCTTCTTGTCTTGGATGACTTCAGCGACAAGGAAGATATTTTGTGTCTTCTAGGGGACGGCGAATGGATAACGCCAGGTAGCAAGATAGTTATCGTGGCTAGCGACAAGTCACTGGTCGAGGGAATCGTCGATGATACTTACATAGTCCCAGGTTTGAACGAGAAGGAAGGGTTAGCTTGCTTGAGTCATCATGCCTTTGGAGACGCCACACGTTGTGACACAGACGACGGAAACTTGAGGACACTATCAAGAATGTTTTTGGATTACGCCAGAGGAAACCCTTTAGCTCTCTCCTCACTCGGCAAGGAGCTTTACGGCAGAGGCAACGATCAGTGGCTAACCATACATGAAGCACTTGTAACGAGTCAAAACAAGAACATTCAAGACCTCTTCAAGTCGTGTTACGACTGTCTGGACCGACCGCAGAAAGACGCGTTTCTCGACGTCACTTGTTTCTTCATTTCTCGACGTCACGGTGGTGGACTCATCATGCGCTGATGATGGTAAAAGCGTCATCAATGATCTTGCTAACAAGTTCTTGATCGAAATCTCCGGCGGTCGAGTAGAAATGCATGGTTTGCTGTACTCTCTAGGGAAGAATCTTGCTTCACAAAACCAATGGAGGCTTTGGAACCAACAAGACATTATCCAAGCGTTGGAGAAGCAACTGGTGAGAGACCTACTATACCTAGCTAGCCTTTTTTCTTTTATAAAGATTTGATCAGAGATTGAAATGTTTTCTTTGTTTTTATATATATAACCATAGGATTTCGCCGGAGCTGTCAGAGGAATTTTCCTGGACATGTCTGAAGTCGCGGTTACAAAACCTTTACGTCAAAAACCCTTTCAAGGAATGCAAGAACTCCGATACCTAAAATTCTATAATTCTTGTAGTACACGTTTTCCTGAATCAGACTGCAAATTAAACTTTCCAGAAGGACTTGAGTTTTCGTTAAAAGAAGTACGATGTCTTCACTGGCTTAAATTCCCTTTAGAGGAACTTCCAGAAAACTTTACTCCGAAGAATCTACTTGACCTCAAGCTTCCTTACAGCAATATTAGACGGCTTTGGGACTGTGCTAAGGTACGTCCTCATGTGATGCAATCTGATTTTTTGTTCTTCCTCTTTTTTTTCTCCCTCTAATATTTTTTTCTTTGTTTACAGGATGTGACAAACTTAAGGTGGGTTGATCTCAGTCACTCAAGCAACCTTCAAGACTTGTCAGGTTTATTAGGAGCTGAAAATCTTCAAAGATTAAACCTTGAAGGCTGCACAGAATTGGAAGAATTACCAAAGGAGATAATGGAAACTATGACAAGCCTTGTCTTCTTAAACCTGAGAAGCTGCACAAGTCTTGTATCTCTCCCAAAGATAACTATCCAGTCTCTTAAAACACTTATCCTCAGCAACTGCTCCAGTCTTAAAAAGTTTCAGATGATTTTAAAAAATCTGGAAGCTTTATACTTGGATGGTACTGCCTTAAAAGAACTTCCTGAATCCATCACAGACCTGAAGAAACTAGTCATATTGAGCTTGAAGGAGTGTACAAAGCTAGCAAGCGTTCCTGATTCTATAGGAAAGCTGCAGGCTCTTCAAGAACTGCTACTTTCTGGTTGTTCAAAGCTCAAGAGTTTTCCAAACGTCAAAGAGAACATGAAAAAGTTGCGGATTCTGTTGCTTGATGGAACTGCAATAAACGAGGTACCTCAAGTATTTCCCTCTGGTACGAATGGCTTGTCCTTGTTGCGACGGCTTTGCTTGAGCGGAAACGTTGTGATCCAAACCCTCCAAGCTCACATCGGTCAGCTTTATCATCTGAAGTTTCTTGACTTGAAAGATTGCAAGAAGCTCACATCTATTCCAGTGCTTCCACCAAACCTTCAATGCTTAGATGCGCATGGTTGTGACTCGCTGACTTCAGTCGCCAACCCACTGGCCTTTCTTAATCTGACCGATCAGATTCATACCACACTCATATTCTCTCAGTGCAACAATCTGGATGAAGTTTCAAAGAGCTATCTCATATCCTACATTCAGAAAAAGAGCCAGTTTATGTGTAGTGCACTTAACCGCTATAGTTTGGTACATCCCTCTCCTCTCAAGCTTCTTTAAAACTACAGTTTTCTTATAGAGATTCTACCTCTTGCAGAGTTCTTCCATGGAGTCTTATACTGGAGCTTGCTTTCCTGGACGTGAGGTACCTGAATGGTTCAGTCGCCAAGACTATGGATCAGTGATAGAGACAGAGATAAAAAGACACCGAAGTGAACACCGAATCATAGGACTAGATCTATGTGCAGCTATCTCGTTTCAAGACTACCGAGATCAAAGCAATGGTTTTCTTGTGAAATGCACCTATGAATTCAAGAATGCGGATGGGTCTTTAGTTAGGCGTTTACGTTGCACGGTAGGAGGTTCTTCAGGAACAGGGAATGAGCCGCGTAAGATTGAATCAGATCATGTCTTTTTTAGTTACACAAGCTTCTTGGACACCAAGGAACAGAGCGAAACAGAGGAAGATAAGGTGTGGAGTTTTACTAAGGCTTCACTTAAATTTGAAGTGATAGATGGTGCAGGTGAGTTAGTGACACGCACGGTGCTCAAATGCGGTTTCAATATGGTGTATGAAGTAGAGGAAACCGATCATGATAACTTATCTTGGGAGGTGAACTCTGATGAATCTCTAATGGTGGATAACTTTGATGGATCTTCAACGGGGGATGATCACAGTATCGATGATGAACAGCCTATGCCATTCGCAACTCAAGAAGCGGATGTAATCTCCATATATGAACAAGGTTCTGATGGTGACGAGGGCCAACCAGAAGAAGAAAACTTTAGCATAACGTTAGAAGACAATGACAATACCAATCTTGAAACAAACAATGAGTCAGATCAAAACATGGATGATGAAGCATCTCCAGTCGTAGCAGCTTCCACAGAGATTCAGCATGAGTGTAACTTTGGTGCAGCTATTGAAAATGTCAATGGTGAGTCTAGGCTTGGAAAAGCGACTTCGAGTACGTTGGAGCCTCCAACGAGAGCTGGGAACGATGAATCCATCAATGGTAAAGGGAACAAAACATGCTTTTCTTTTTTGCAGAGACTTGGATGTTGTCTTGGCAATGAACTATAGTTTTTTTTTTCATCCTAAACTCTGGAAATGATATTGCGACTTGTAAAGTCTAAAGTCCAACAATTCGCAAACATAAAACATGTTTATGTTGGATCTCAATGAAGTTAAGTGAGGTATCTTCAAAGTTACCTCACTTCTAAGCTTTCGTGGAACGCGAAGAAACACGTTATGTCACTATATCGTGCAGCCGACAAATATGAGATTCCGCATCTACGCGACCTATGCAGAATGGAGCTTATATCATCTCTTAACTCTTCGAATGCTCTTAAAGTTACTTGGGGCAAGAATACAGAACAAAGAAACCACCACTTAAATAAAAATAAGAATCGACGATTGATTGTTATTGACCAATAATCATTATAACTATATGATCCAAAATTCAATTACATCTTAATATTTATAGGAGAAAGTAAATCTAAATACATTCAAACATTTTGATACGTAAGCATCTGATCATTGCCAAGCAACTATGTTTGATGATCATATCCTCCACATTCTAAAGAAGATATTCAATCTCTTCTTTATACTCCACCTTAAGATCCTTTAGGCCCTTCAAGCTCTCAGGTAGTTTAAGGTTTTTGCTCACTTTCAGCACTTTAAGACTAGTCATATTAGATATCGAAGTGTGTAGTTCCTGGATACCTGTACAGCTCAGATAAAGATAGTGGAGCTTTCCCACTTCTTTCGCAATCTCAGGGAAGCTCTTGAGCTCAATGCAGCCTGAAAGATTGAGCACTTCAAGAGATTCCATGTTGTAGATCTTTATTAGAAAATTCAGAAGCTCCCTGCAGTTCCCAAGGTCTAGCTTGACTAGTTTTGAGAGGGCCACGATGGTTTCAGGTACTTCTCTAATTCCAGTCCCATTGAGATTAAGTTCTTTGATGTTAGGTGGAAGTACATTCGGAAAGCTTTTGACTTGTACACAACCAAATAGATTGAGAACCTGAAGATGTTCCAAATTCCCTGTGGCTTCAAAGCTCTGCAAGCTGGTACAACCTCGGAGATCGATGAGCTCAAGGTTATGAGCTTCTGAAAGCTGACTGATTTCAACTAGTTTCAGGGAATGCTGAAGACTGATTGTCTTTAGGGACTGAAGTTTCTAGAAAAAACAGAAAAAACAGAAACAAGAAATCACAAACGAATACAGATATGTAAAAGATAGAGAAGCAAGTATGTCGTAGAAGTTTGCTTACTCTGGCTCCTTCCCAGAGCTTACGAAGTTGACTGTAAGGCATGGTGAGTACCACAAGATTCTGAGGAATAAAATCTTCCGGCAAGTTTTGCATATCGTAGTTCTCCCAGTGGAGAAGCTGTAGCTTGGAAGGCAAAGACACGAGACCCTTTTGAAGACCTATTCCCGGACGCTGTTCAGCATCGGAGCTGTAGATTTTCAGCAGTCGAAGATTACACATAGTCTGGAATGCCACAGGGTTAACAACAAATCTCAAGCCAAATACATCCAATGATATACTTTCTATGTCTTCAAGGACCTGAAAAAAGAAAACACAAGAGAAGCAAATGAATCAAGAAGTTGGTATGTACACAAAAAGATTTTTAAGGTTTAGGTAGTGAGATATTGAGACAGACCAAACTGAGTTGGCCATTAGGTTTGGTTTCTTCATCGTCAAGCAAAGGTTGAATATTGTGAGCGCCGCATAATCTGCGACCCTTCCCATTCTTTACTTCTTGATTGAGTATTTTGCAGGCCACGTCCTGTATCAGCTCTTGCATTTCTACTCTGTTTTCAGATTTTGTCACAAGAGACTTCTCAAAAAGATATTCGATCCCAATAGGTACGAACAAACCACGCCCTGTGAGAGCTTGACTCACATGTTCCACGGACTGTCCACTGAAAAAGCAAGCAATGTCCAGAAATATGCTCTTCTCGTTGTCGCTAAGTTCATCATAACTGCTCTTGAACAATTCAAGAATCTCAGGAGGTGGACATCGCTTGAGTCTGAAAAACGCTTTCTCCATTTCCTCCGGTGTCTTGCCTTTCAGGTTTTTGCCGTAATAGCTGAGAGCTTTAGCATTACCGTTAGCATATTTAACCACCGTTTCAGACACTTTCCGGTAATCTATTTCCGGCAAGACCACTCCAAACGCGCACCGAGAAAATAGCTTGAGAGACTCTTTGTCATCTAACTTTCTGACCTCGTAAACTTCACCCACCCTACACTGGAGAAGCACATGTTTATCTCTGGAGGTTATGATTATCACTGTCCCAGGATCAAACCAGTCAAACCCTCCAAGAAAAGACTCTGCATTTATAGGGTTTCGCACATCATCAAGAACCAAGAAAATGACCATCTCCTGTTCGGTACCGTCGCTAAAGGAGTTGTTTATGTCAAGTCTCTCCTTCACTCTCGGTGGTAACCGTTTCTCCCTTAGTTGGTACAATCCCTTCTTTTGAAACTGTTTCTCAAAGCTGCGGACAAAGCTACGGGTTTGATAGTCACGTTTCATGTGGCTATAGACGGCTTCTGCGATGGTGGTCTTGCCTATCCCTGCCATACCCCAAATGCCTATGCTGCGAACACCCCATGGTTGCTTTCTGATCAAGTTTTGAATCTCCATCACTCTCGAGTCCATCCCGATTTTAACAGTCGGAAAGAGCCTCTCGTGCACATACGTGACTATCTCTTCCACGAGTTCCAAGTCACTGTCATACCAAAATTAGTTCAAGAAAAGCGTAAAGAAGTTCAAGAATGAAGATTTGGTTGCCGGAGATTCAGTACCTTTGTCCATCTTTTGATTCGAGACCTTCCTCTAAGTCTGCCGCCTCCTTGAGTGCGTTTCTCCATTTGATCAGTTGCTCCGACGCTTCGACCATTTTCTCAGACTGTTGCTCCACCACCAAACGTCGGACTCTGTAAAACACCGGTACTGCGATGCAACTCTTGTCATGCTGCCGATCTAGAACCTCCACGAGCGTACTCAGGCTGCTCTTGGAGGAGACGAAGTCCTCTGAGAGAACCACCACACAGACTTTGGAACTCTTTATCGCGGACTGAGTCTTTCTGGATAAGTACCCACTGCTTCCCCGTGGTGCATCGTCGTCGTCCTCTTCCTCGATGAAGGATATGTTTTTACGGCGAAAAGCGGCGGAGAGGTGGCTGACAAATGAGAACCGCGTGCTGTTGCCGTGGGAACCGATGAAGACGTCGTTGGTTGCTGACTTGGAAGGAGAAGAAGCTGGTGAAGAAGAGAACATTGCTAATACTCCTCGTTGTGGTCTCTGCTTCGGGTAAATTGCAAAACAAACATAAATCAAGTAAAAATCTCAACTCTCTGTTATATATATATTTTTTAGAAGAACCTGATTGATAAACGCTGCATCTAGTTTTTTTAGATGCAACTGGATGTAACTGGTGTTTGAGTGTTGTTGACTTAAAAGAGATTGGAAAACCGAACACTTAAAAAAGGACAAAACTAGTACAAAATTACGTAATTAAATATAAAACTAAAGGACTAAAAATTGCAAATAGTTAATTTGTATATAGTCTCCCACCTCAAAACTGTTCTAAAATGAGCAAAAGATTTTCTGTTTGGATCGATCCCGAGCATGATAGAACTAGAATCATAATAACATTTTACTGACTGTCAAGTTAGAGTTAATTTCTCTTAAGATCAACCCTTCAAACATTTCAGTGACAATCAAATGATTAATCATTACACCATTTGAGATGTCACATGCACGTAAAATACGGGTCAACTAACGCAAAACCGCAATGTCAACGTTCTATTTTTTATTTTTCACCAGAAAACACACAGTTTTCTACGAGCCAAATATATTCAATCGTATTGAGTGTACTTATAATACAATATTAATTTATTTTGAGCTCGTCATACATCGCATATTCCGTTGTCACCATCCAGATCATAAAATGAAGTCGTTTATATAAATTCAAGCGAAGAGATAGACACAAACAAAACCATTGACTGTGAAGGAGTTGACATGAAGCCTATCAAAATTTCTTAGAAAACTCCGGTAACAGGCTGGTTTTAATTATATAAGTTAGTCTTTCTTTAATTAGTATTATAGACCTTCGGTTTCACATGTTTTCTCTTTCACATATAGATTGAGTATTCCTCAAACTTTAAAAAGATTTTCAAGAAAGTTACAAAAAGAACAAGAAAATTAGAAAAACTGAGATCATACCCGAAATCATCAACCATCATTTGAGTTTTGGAGGATTTAGTCAGTATCGTAGATTATGGCTTCGCTGGATCATAAAGTGTTCCTTTGTTTCAGAGGAGAAGACGTACGAAAAGGCTTTCTAAGCTTCCTCGTAGCCGAGTTAAAAAGGAAATCCATAGGATACTACGTGGATCAAGAAGAGATGAGGGGAGCAATAACTAGCATTTTCTTACAAACGATCGAAGAGTGTAAGGTCGTGCTTGTAATATTCTCGGAGAAGTTCATGGATTCGAAATGGTGCACTAGTGAGGTCCTCAAGGCTATGGAGACGCGAGGACCAGGCAAAACGATCATTCCTGTCTTC
>OVBB01001760.1:0-13191 GCA_900406415.1 Isatis lusitanica | reverse complement strand
ACCTGGATTAAAAAGTGACGTGGACACCTTCACTGTCCAGGAATCCAAGCCATTTTAATATATAGTAGATTCGGATGCGGGATTTCTTAGAAGAACAAAGTGAAAATAAATATGAAATCAATTAAGAATATGATTTCTAAAAAAAACTAAAAAGTCAAAAACAAATTTGCTTAGAAGAGAAACCCAAACGCCAGAGAGGCAACAGCAGCGACAAAAGCGGGGATAGACAAGGAAGCGTCAGAGGTATGGCTTGGAGCCGGAGCCTCCATGGCGGCAGCTTGTTGCACGGCAGAGAAAGCCATCATTGCCACCAAAACAACCACAAAGAGTTTCATCTTCATTGCCTCCATTGGTTATTCTTGAGAAAGCAAACGAAGAGATCGTTTATATGTTTGTGTTTTGTGGTGTGTTGTTAATATGCTGTGACTTGTGAGTTATATATATACACATGGATGCGTGTTAAGCCAACTGTGTATGTATCACTTTCCAGTTTGATTAACACCAACCAAGTTAATCAATTTTGAATTGAATTGTTTTAGTTCCTTTTTATTTTATTTTTTCTTTTTGGTTTCAGGGAAACTTATTTGTCTTCGTGACATTATCTTTCGATGGATTCTAGAAAATGTTAGGGAATCTCTGTAACTCTGTATGTTTAATTCTTTGTATCATATCAAAAATTATGTATGTTCTGGTTTCTATTTCCACGTCAGTCTCTGTAATGTTATTCAGTCATATTGTTTGTGACTTCTTCAAGCATTAGATTACATGTTCCAATCATATTCGTTTGAACTAAATGTACCGATAAAATAATAGAATTGTTAGTATCTTAAAAAAAAATGGTAAATTAAGCACAAAAAAACATCACCGCATGAGCTCATCAACTTAGACCTTTGAAAATAAACGGAAAATAAACAGCTGGAAAAGACAGTGCAGCCGTTTTTAGTTGTTATCTAGTGCTTTTTTTCTTGGAGAGATGGATATAATATGCTGGTTCAAAGATTATACAGTTCATAGTAGGAACTTTTCTTATTTTTTTAATAAAGAGTAAAAGAAATAGGGAGCTGTTGTTTTTTCTCTGTGACAGTCGTGAAATGAATAGAAAATGAGAGAAACAATGAGCTGTTTGGCTGTTTCTTTATAGGTAGAGAATATGGAATTTGATTGACTGCACCATGTGCTCTTGTCTCTTGGTTGTATAATTGGCTCAGTCCATATCCCATTTTTCCCCCAGTTCTTTCTCAGTAGTCGATGAAAGAAGAATTCATAAATGTAGTCTTTCATTTATTATAGAACAATACAAATAAATAATAAAGTAGATCGTTTATTACTGTTTTTATTTGTAAAATTGACAAAAGTGTTTAACACTTGGTAGTTGTCACATAAATCTTTTTTGCAATGATGTTCTTTTCTTATAGTTTTTCAAGTTTTGAAATAAAAAAGACACAGTGAATCAAAATTTCAATCACGCTAACAAATATATTATTTGATCGGGACATGCAATTCAAATTCATATGGATGGTTTGTAGTAGTTTCTTTTTGTTTGGAATATGCAGTTATGATTCCATATGATAAATTAGGAGACTCAATTATGATTTTTAAATCTTAAACAACAAGCATCTCTCAAGTTCTATGAGTTTTTTTTTTGGGGGTCAATTTCTATGAGTTTTATTGTTCCATATATTCTCACCTTTGATTGGGGGGTGGTTAATTAGCGGAGTAATTAGCGAGTACAGAACAAGCTCACATGCTACGCCTATTCCCTAGTCTACTCTTTACCTTAATAACAAGACTCTGGTTCCAACCTAAAGATATATAGGAACGAAGAAGTAGAACAGTATATACAAGATTCTTGCTTGGAAGCCAAGAAACCAAAAAAACTCACAAAACCTAGACACCCAAGAAAGTTGGCTTCGGACAAACACCATTCTTTTAATGCAACAAAAACTTAAGATGGAAATAACGTTTCTACCATAGTTAATGAGCCACGAGTTTCTGAAGATTATAAACTATCACCATCGTTACCGAATTAGCTACCATCGCTTCAACATTAAGCCTGATTGACTAACATAATTATTTTCCTAGAAGATAGAAGACAGCTCCATTAGTCTTAACATATCGTGGTACGTAAAACCTATTAAATGGAGTTTCACCTGCAGATAAAAATGGAATTGATTGTCTAACTATCACCAAGGACTAGACTTAAATGACCCCAAATCTTTACATATATATTCTTTAGGGATCCAAGCTGTAATCAGGTTTCTGATTCTTGAAGCAAGATCAGGAAACAAGATCCGGTTTTTAGCCAAATCGCAAGAACTAATAAAGTGTAGAAAAAAAAAAGAGAAAGAAGAGAAAACAGAGTAACTGGGAAGGAAAAACAAAAACAAGATGAGAAGTCTACAAAGTAGAGAACATGGTTGAGTTTGATAGTTGGTCACTCAAAATGCAGATGGAAGTGATTCTGATACGTAGCGATGGTAGCTGAAGATGAGCCATAAGCGAAAGCGTGACCACGGTCGTCTTCTTCGTCAGCTTCAGGATAAAGCAAACCTGGCGGAGGAAGACAGAGCAAAGTCAAAAGCCATAGAACGCATCGACCCAGTTCCTGGAGCGGGAAGAAGCAGACAAGGTCAAGCATTTGGCCGCTGCTAATGCGATCCGACGGTGGGATCCGCCGTAATCGCTGCCAAATCTCAGCCGACAAATGGGCTACCGACATAACAGTCCCGCCGTTGAACACCATATGTCCGTACAGTGTTTATTCACACAACGTTTCTTGTCTTTTTCTTTTCTTTTTTTTTCTTGAAGAGATGATGATTCCGTGATTTCTGTCTGATTTTTGTCTGTGTTTATGTATAGAGAATGGTCGGGACTTTACTTTTTCCAGATCTTCACCCTTTGTGATTTTGCCACGTTGACTTCATCATTAGAGATCAGTTAGTGCCTAATCCGGTTTTCTTTGGGTCATATAGTATTATTCAAATAATTAAACTTGGTTTACGGAATTGGAAATCTTTCTTAAGGTCCAATCAACATTTTGTGTTTGCTGAGTTGGGAACATATCATGAGATCGAAGCACAGGATAAATATATCCTAATTAATACGGCCTCGTTTATGTGTTCGTTCCATAGGTAATTGGTGAAATGTTGTTCTTTGGAACAAAACTCGGTAGGAATGTTAACTTAGAGTACAAGTGAGAATGATGGAACGCGTAAGCTGCTATCTCTTTGTTCTAATTAAAACTCTACAAAGCAACACTCTAATTAAACTAGTAATATAGCTCGTAGGCTCTTAAGCTCTAATTGAACAATATCTGTAGTGGATTTAATGATAAAAGAGAAGCTATAGAACAAAAGGAAGACGTCTTTCAAAACATGCCTACTCTTTAGAGAAACTAAACAATCTAATTATCAACTGTAGACCTAAAAGTGTGAATAATGCGACTCGTGAGCCTATGCCTTCTTTACTCTGTCACTATGATAGATTGTATACACAATTAGTCTGTCACTATTTAGACCGAATTCTTTAACGACTGGAATAAAAGCTTGAGTTTGAATTAGTTATATAAATCTGAGTGATTTGCAGCAGCAATGTGTGAAGCTAGATCTTTTTCGGGCACCCAAGGATCTGGCCTTATAACATCAATGGCAAGATTTCTTGGTTGCATCTCTTTTGCGCTTACGTTACTAATGCTACTTCACTCATCAGTTCAAGCAACAACATCAATTTCTCATGTAAATCACTAATCCCTAAACTGGTGCATGAGAGCCTGTTCATTTGCAGAATATTTGTTCTTGATTGGATTTTTTGTTCACGAATTTTGTTGCAGGTTTACGTTGTATATATAGGTGTTAACCGGCTGCAACACGCTGCTTTAGCTTCAAGCCACCATCTTCATCTTCTTTCAAAAGTCTTTACAAGGTTCCTTTATTATTCTACCTTCTTCAAAACTTTAGTCTCTTTTTTAAAAGAAAAAAGAAAAAAAAAGTCTCTCACAATGATCGTGGCCAATAATTTTGGATTTCTTGTTATAGCAAAGAAGATGCGCAAAGATACATGTTGTACAGTTACAGCTATGGCTTCTCAGGCTTCTCTGCAAAACTCACCTCAACACAAGCTGCTTCTTTAGCAAGTAATACTTCCATCTTTATATTATGGCGGCAAAATTATTCCACTCGTTAAAGAATTCGGTTTGGTTTCAATCGAACCAGTTCCAATTCGTTCAGTGACACTACAATATTGCTACATACTGTACATTACTTTGTTAATTTGTTATCATGAAAACCGGTTTGAAAATCCATTTTATTACAAATTTGGAACGTTGCGGTTAAAATTAAGCGGGAAACTATTATAGAAATGGAGCAGGTCATAACGGTTTTCAAGAGCAAAAGCTTGAGGTTGCACACAACAAGGAGCTGGGATTTCTTAGGTCTCACCGTCGACAATGCCGGTCACACTCCTCCGCCGCAGCTCGCCTATGGCTCAGATATCGTCGTCGGAATCTTTGATACTGGTATCTTGATTATCTCGGAGTCTTTCTTGTTTCCGAGCTCTTCTCATCAATGTTGCCATATCGTTGAAAATATATGTTACTTTTCAAATAGGAATCTGGCCGGAGTCGGAGAGTTTTAAGGAACCGCCGGAGGCGAAACCCATACCTTCTTCGTGGAACGGAGAATGCGTCGGAGGGGAAGATTTCGATCCTTCCGTACATTGCAACCGCAAACTCATCGGCGCTCGATTTTACCTCAGAGGATTCGAGGAGACGTACGGGGCGATTGACCATACGCGAGATAGGGAATACCGATCGCCAAGAGATAGCCTCGGCCACGGCACACACACAGCTTCCACCGCCGTCGGATCCGTTGTACGCAACGTCTCCGCCGTCTCTGGTTTTGGCCGCGGTACCGCTCGCGGCGGAGCTCCAACGGCGAGGCTAGCAGTGTACAAGACCTGCTGGGGGAAGGATCTGGAAGGGGTTTGCACGGAAGCCGATATATTGGCGGCTTTCGACGACGCACTCCGCGACGGCGTCCAAGTGATCTCGGCGTCTTTCGGTTCATCGCCGCCTTTATCACCGTTTTTCGAGTCGAGCGCAGACATTGGGGCTTTTCACGCGGCGGAGAGAGGAATTAACGTGGTTTTCTCTGGCGGAAACGATGGGTTCGATCCCGGTCTTGTTCAGAACGTCGCTCCTTGGGCGGTTTCCGTCGCAGCTTCGACAGTTGACCGGAGTTTTCCCACCAGAGTTGTTATTGACGGTAGCTTCACTCTCACGGTACGAGCCCTAAATCCTGGAGTTTAGCTTGTTCCATTGTGTTTCCACACAAAAAAAAAAATTTATAACGGAACTTTGAATTTTTCAATCTTTCAGGGCCAGAGTTTGATTTCTCAGGAGATCACTGGTACATTAGCTGTTGCAACAACGTATTTCGATGGAGGGTATCTATGACACAAAACTTTTGAAATTGTTTAGATGCTTTTCCAATTCGTAGCTTACTAGCGTAAATGTATGTGCAGGGTTTGCAAATGGGAGAATTGGTTAAAGAAATTGGCCAACGAAACAATAATTCTATGCTTCTCTACTTTGGGTCCGGTTCAGTTCATCGAAGAAGCACAAGCTGCTGCCATTAGAGCGAACGCATCAGCGCTAATATTTGCAGCCTCACCCACAAAACAGCTCGTTGAAGAAGCAGACATGATTCCTACAGTTCGCGTTGATATCCTCCGTGGGACTAGGATCAGGAACTATCTTGCTCGATCGCCTACGTAAGCCACATTCGGTTATACATTGTTTCCATCCACTAAGGCTAATATATATATAGTTATAGAAAACAAACTGATTATATCGCTTTTGGTAAATATGAAGAGTGCCAGTAGTGAAAATTGGACCGAGCAATACAGTTATCGGAGAAATTACAGCACCTTCTGTTGCATATTTCTCCTCAAGAGGACCTAGCTCATTATCACCTGATATCCTCAAGGTAGAACTATCTATTTTAGATTATTCAGTTTGATGCACACTTGTATGTTTGAGTCTACCGTTGTGTTGATGTGTTTGAGATAGTGCCAGATTTTTTAAACTTTGTGAATTTGGTCTTTGGTGTGTCTATGGTGTGTGCAGCCAGATATTACAGCGCCTGGCATTGGGATATTAGCGGCATGGCCTCCTAAAACCCCACCTACACTGTTACCAGGAGACCACCGATCTGTTGAGTGGAACTTCCAGTCGGGTACGTCAATGTCATGTCCTCATGTGGCTGGAGTTATGGCGCTTCTCCAGTCTGCTCACCCTGATTGGTCACCAGCTGAAATCAGAAGCGCTATCATGACCACAGGTTCTATTTATAATAGCCTCTCACATTTTTGTACTTACAAACCCAAATCCGATCTTGATCTATCTTCTTTCCGTTTCCAGCGGATACAAGAGACACGAGCAATGACTTGATCCTCTCTGGTGGTTCGATGAAGTCCACTGACCCGTTTGATATCGGCGCCGGGCATATAAACCCGTTGAAAGCAATGGACCCTGGTCTGGTTTACAATACCAGAACCGAAGACTACGTGCTCTTCTTGTGCAACATTGGCTATACGGATCAAGAAATCAAGTCTATGCTTCTCCACTCAGAGTCTTCCACGGCATGCCTTCCGTCTCACTCGTATCGAACCAATGCTGATTTCAACTACCCATCTATCATCATACCGAGCCTGAGATTCACTAGGACCATAAAACGTACGGTACACAACGTTGGGTCAAACAAAAACACGGTTTATTTCGTGGACATCATTAGACCAGAGGGAGTGCAAGTTGTGATCTGGCCGCGGATTCTCGTGTTCTCGAAGTGCCGACAAGAACACTCGTACTATGTTACATTCAAGCCCATCAAGATAAGCTCTGGTCGGTATGAATTTGGGGAGATAATTTGGACAGATGGGTTCCATCGAGTTAGAAGTCCGTTGGTTGTGTTCTTAAGCAACGGTGGTTTTATTGCAAGCAGTTGAGAAAGGCGTGTGATGTTGGGGCTGACGTTGAAAGAGATGCTGTGTTTTAACGGCGATGTACTTGTATTACTGATGATATAAAGAATCTGTTTTGGCTTTTGGCTTTTTATTCACTCTTTCTCCTTTTTCGTCTCTTTTTTTTTTCCTGGTTTTAGGCAAAAAGAGATTAATATATACATTCGCAATATAAATTAATTAATCTGTAAGATAATACTTATCTTGTGTTTATCATTGAGCCATATCTAGGGTTTCTTGGATCCTCTGTTTATCCATGCTGAGGAAACTTAAAACCGATTTAAGATTTAAGATTTTCTGTGAACGGAGTTTGTGAGACTGAAGAAATCATAGGCCATCTCCGACTTGGTCACTCATCTGACGAAAATTTCAACGAGTCAACCCGTGAATAATCCCCTCTCCTTGTTATTTTGCTCTCATATTGATCTTGTCAGGGTTGACATTTTAGAAAAAATCCAGCAAGCACCAAGGAAGTACGAGGGTAATCTCCAAACAATCAACTGTGAGTTTTTGTGATCACCATAATCGTACATTTTTTGTTTTATTGTGATTTCCTTATGAAACCCTTTAGGTTTCTCCAATCTGCAGGCTCTAACCGTTAAAAATGTCCTTTGGCCACTACCAACTGAAAGTTTGAGTACTCAGGGGATAGTGTTTCAACATGGACATCATCAGTCAACTTTCGGATGACTTGCTCTTGCGGATCTTGTCATGTGTTCAGACTAAAGTTGCCGTGGCCACAAGTCTTTTGTCCAAAAGATGGAGGTTTTGTGCTCAAGCTTGAATACGATGATAGAAATCACATTGGCGATTACACGAGATTCTCGCAGTTTGTTTACAGGTCTTTGCTATTTGCTATCAAATAAGGCACCAGTTATAGAATATTTTCGTCTGAACCTTGGCCATAACTGTCCTTTGTAGATATTGGACTATGGATTAACATTGCAATTAGTCGCCATGTGTGTGAGCTGAATATTGATATTCGCTCTTCCAAGTCTGTTCGTTTGCCGAGTAGCCTATATACCTCTGAAACGCTTCAGAGACTGACACTCATCAACTGCGTTTTTTCTGGAGGTTCCTCTTTACGTTCGTCTACCGTCTCTCAAAACTCTGAGCCTTAAGTTTATCACTTACGCAGACAACGAGTCTCTACCAAGATTTTTATCCGGTTGTCCAAATCTTGAAGTCTTGTCTGTGGAACAAGGTATTGAAAGCGTGACAATGGATGCTACTATCGTGGTGCCTTCCTTACGAAGGTTATACATGTCCCACTTCAATTCTGGAACACGTGGTCAGTATGTGATAGATGTCCCCTCTTTGAAGTACCTTAAGATTACAGATACTGCAAGTTGCAACTTGCGTCAACTTGAAAACATGCCTGAGCTGGTCACGGCACGTGTTACCATTTTTCAGGGAGCTACTACACATGAGTTTCTGAAAGCTCTTACTTCTGTCCACCGCCTTACGCTATGGATATCACTTTCAGAGGTAATAACAGAAATGATAGAAAAAAAACAAATCTTTCGACTGCATAGATAACATTACTTGCGTAGTTGTATAAATAACAGGTTATGCACCCTTCTGGTATGATCTTCAACAATCTTGTCCATCTGGACTTGTATACATTTACTGAAGCTTGGTGGGATCTTGTTACTTGTATGCTCCAAGATTCTCCCAAACTACGATTTCTCAGACTCATCGATGTATGTGGTCTTTTTGATAAACTTTAGCCCGGCTTAAGTTTGCCACTATTGTTGACTGATGACTACGTTGTTTGACTGTTTACTATGTCCATGGTCTTAGAAACTTGCTGCTGATATTTCTGGCACCAATATCCCAATTGGTTGGAAGCCGCCTAGTTCTGTTCCCGAGTGTTTGCTGCACAGTCTTGAGGCTTTTGAGTGGATCGGGTACAAAGGAAGACAAGGAGATAGAGAGATGGCAACATATGTCCTAAAGAATGGTGCTTGTTTAAAGAGAGCGACATTCTATCCAAAATCTACTGATTTGGGAGAGAAGTATCAGATGCTCAAGGAGTTGGCATCTGTAGCTACAGCTTCGACTTCGTCTCACCTTCTTTTCGACTAAATTAATGAATAAAAGTACATTTAGATTTCTTGGTATCTTTTTTTTTTTAAAGATTGTGTTTAGTTTTTGGTTTGACTTTGCCATAATCTATTTTTTTTAACACGTTTTCATCTCTATGTGGAACGGAAAGGTTATTCTATTTGCTCTTGTGAATAATTTCATATTGTTCCGATGAAAGGTTGCAGCCACAAGTATTTTGTCCAAAACTTTAGTATGATTATAGTAATCACAAAGGTGACTATAAGAGCTGCTCTCACTTTGTTTACAAGGTCTTTACTAATTGACTTACCCACAAGTCTTTTCTTACCTATATATGCTCCAAGAAGCTAAAGAGTTTCACAATATGATTGACTTGATGCTAACTGTGCTGTTCTTAATCGATCGTTTAGAGACATGGCCTTGATCTTACTAGTTTAGAAACCATGCATGCATTGCTGGAAGGCAGCGATCGAGTTCTGTTTCTGAGTGTTGCTGGAGAAGTATGGCTTGTATTTTGATGGCTACGATAAGTATATGCAAGGAAGAAGGTTATAACTGGTTGGAATCTAGAGACAAACGCGGTAGAGCATTATGTCTAAAAACGCGAGTGGTGAATGATATGTTTGGCTATGATGTAAAGGATTCAATCATATGTTGGCAAGCAAACAATAAATGTTTGCATATGGTGGTGAATCTTAGCTACGCAAAGGGGATTATGGATTCGCCGGTTCGGGTGAACATTTCAGGAACTATGTCAAGTCAATGTACATCGATCAGATGTGAGGATTACTTTGTTCTTTGTAATCACTTATTTGTTTATCCTTCTTCGAGAAGATGTCTATACGTGCTCCAAGTGCTTTGCTTTGTGCTAAATTTGTTTTCTCTATACATATCCTTTGAATCGATTTTGAATTGTGTTCTTTTCTTATTACAAGTTGATATTCCTTCCACTGTTGGGAGATCAAACTTTGATTTGAATGAAATTTTGTAAGTAAAATCAAAAAGTGTAGAGTAACAGAAAATAAGGCCTCAGAGATCTTGGTGGTTAACCAATCGTCAATTGAAGAAACACTTCATCAAGAGTAGCAAATATTTTTCTTGCATCACTGGCCACTGAACAAAACAATTAATTTTTTTTTTTGGTTCTTTAGGAAAAATCGAGATTGAAAAGTGAAAAAGAGACAAAATGTTTCGATGATGATGATTTAGAAGTAGCTGGTTTATGATCACATCTTTCCCGAAGGAAATCAATGGGAATCCGAATGATTTCTTTCGTCATCTCTCTCTCACCATCAAAAGGATATCAACAGATTTTATCCAAAAAAACATCAATCAAGCAAACGAAAAATCAAAACGAAAGACGAAGAGAAAAAAGGAGGAATCAGAGAGCGAAGATACAAAGAAAGGAGCATGATGATGAGTCAAAAGTAGCTGGTTTATGATCACATCTTTCCCGTAGGAAATCAATGGGAATCCGAATGATTTCTTTCATCATCCTTACCACCATGCTCCACATTATTACCAACATTTTTTTTCAATGACAAAAAAGACAACATTCCTAACGATATGTACTCGTGAATCTAACGAAAAAAAGTTTCAAAGAGAAAAAACAAAAACAGAGAATTAAAAACGACAATCCATGAAAAATGTCGAGATAGAGCACTGAGGCGAGATATGAAAACGCCGTTTAGTTCTTATGTTTAAAGAAGAGGAAGACAAGTAATAATATATATACGACGACGACGAAGTTGACTACGAGAAGGAGCCCTAATACTAACCTCTACGCCTGACGAAACGCCGTCGTATTAGCGAGGGCTCATGGGTTGGCTCTTCTCTTGTTGGGCCTAATCTATTCGTTTCATCAATTGTCATGTCAAAACGAATTGTTTAGTTTCATTGGTTACTTCTGGAACCATCTGAACGTCGTCATTCGAACCTTTTTCTGCACCAAATCTTGATTTCAGGAAACAAATTTAGAAAAGAGAAAACTGATTATAAAGCTGTTTTTTCTAAAAATATGGGACACAAGGTGAAGGATGATACATGAAAGCGACTACATAAAAATATATATCTTACGGAAAATACATTATACAGACATTCGGCATGTTGTGTTCTTAGCAATAATCATGTTGAGCTGCAATGGATTAGATAGATTCAGTCTCAGGTACCAAAAGCTTCGGACCAGAAGCTGCCTTTGAGGACAGTATCTCTCCTGAGAGTGACTCGGTCTTATATATAAGGTCATCGGATCAACACTTTGCTTACGAGCTATTCCCGACGACCAAAACCTGAGGTTTGCCTGCCTCCAAACGTAGATGCGGGTTTGTTCTAACTTAAACCGACACTTCTTGCTTCAATTCTAAAGCTTGAGGTGTTGGTGTTTGTGTTGCTGCTCTATCCTTGACATATGTCCTTAGACACCCGTTGATAACGCGTGGCGCTGCTCCATCGCAGAACCGTTTTGCAAGATCTACAGCCTTTTTTTTTTGTAACAGCGTTAGTTCACAAAATGTTCAAGTTTATCGCATTGCGAAGCTAACTGAAGAGGGAGATATGTAGAGAAAGAGAGAGACACCTCGTTAATGACAATCGGGTGTCGGGTTTCAAGGACTGCCATTTCAGACATTGCTAAGTGAAGAATCGAAAACTCTAGTATTCTTCCAGCGGGTGCACTCTGTCATTAGGTGCAGCAACATCCATAAGGTATTTATCGGTACTAAGAGATGTAAGGATATATATATTTACAACCACACAACCAAAATAGGAAGCAGCTCCTAGATGCTCAAGCTAACTCAAAATCACATGCAAACGGCTAGTAATATTGAAAGTTATCATAACAAAGGGACAATGGAAGAAAATGATCAGAAATGAAACTTTGAGTTCGGTAGTTCCTTAGTTTTTTCAACTATCCAGTACTTGACCGGAGTAAAAGTTCTAGTGTTCAACTTATACCTTCCAATCTGGAGGGGAAATTTTATCGATGATGACGACATGACTATCCCATTTGTCAGCCACTGCAGCCAAGAGTTTCTTTGCAAACCTTGGGGAAAAAACACATAGCGGGAATAAGATATCCAGATCTTATTTCAGGGCAAGCAGCAGTATCTATCTATTGTTACATTTATTATGTTTACCGTAAAACAAGTTTGCTGTACACCAGCTTTGGAGGAGCTGAAAGCACTTCTGCTTCTGCAGAAACGGGAGGATAAACAACAGGTAGATGGAAAATTTCTATGAGACAATCCAAACAAGAGTCCCTTTTGCAATATAAGTAAAGCAGAAGAAGGAAACTTATTTTCAGAGAATGAAACCTACCAATTTTCGATTCGTTTTCATCATGGCGCACAAGCTCATCTTCCTCCTCACTAGTCTCTGTTTTAACTGGAGGTCCTCCAAAGCTCATGTGGTTGTATTCCAACAAAGAAGTCTTGTCAAACTCGTATCCCGGTTCTGTATAAACCAATCATTACACGCTGAAGTTATGTCACAAGCATTTAAATCCAGAAGAATCAAGCAGTTGATCAACTATATGAATCAGGAAATAGTATTGACAAAACCACATAAAATTACATATTAGATTCCTACATTCATGAAGCAAAACAAGATCAAAAGCATGTTTAGTTGATACGTACCTCTTCTTGCATTTATCCTCTTCTCAAAGAGACGAATTGGGTCTGAGCCTTCTAAGCATGCGGCATAAAGTATTACACTGTCAAGACCATACACCAACATGGATCAGGAAAGGCAGACTCATCATTCATACTAATAGCAAAGATTCATGTAGACATGTAGTAGTTTATTTTTAGCTGGCCTATGGTAAAAAGAAAGAACGAATGGCTTAATATTTCAGTTTTGAGTACGACACACATAGAAGCTGGGTTTAGGTAAAACCTTGAAACCAAACTCATGGAACTCAAATTTGAACCTTATTCTTGTCACACCAAGCCACAAAGATGACTGGAACCGTTCCAATTCTAATTAAGGCGAATTTTCATTTCCAGCTAAAATTTTTATATTCCATTTAAATCAACGAAGCAAATACGATTTCAGAACTAAAGAGAGAGAGAGATGAAAAAACATACAGAGCGAGCTCGCGGGCGGCTCGGG
>OVBB01001758.1:0-10940 GCA_900406415.1 Isatis lusitanica | reverse complement strand
GTATTACTAAACAATACGAAAGAGAAGGCGGTGCAGGTTCATAGTGCAGGACATTACCTTCCCTTGCAATGCAGTCATAGTACGAATCACATTAGCACCACAGTTTTGAGCCAAGGTACGTGGAATAACCTCAAACGCAATAACAGCTGCTTCATAAGGCCACTGTTTCAATAAGATTCAGAAAACAAATACAGTTATCAAAGTGGGAACAGCAGCCTTGGCGGAACACTTTCTCCTGAACAACTTTACACTTTCTCCTGAACAAATATACCAGATCAGACCTGGTAAGAAGACAAGATTTTCTGCACGTACTCTCTATGCCTCTGAATCTGTTCCAAAGAAGAAATAAGGTAAAAATTCAAGCTCAATTTCAAGGAATGGAAGCTCGACTAACGAGAACGGAGATAAAAAGATGGAAACTTTACCCGGATTCACTCACTGTCATGGGAGTATCGGCGAAGAAGGTCGCGGTTGCTGCTGCTCGGATTTCGCGGCGTCACCGATTCTAGAGAAGGCTCGCGGTTGCTGCTGCTCGGATTTCGCGGTGCCACTGATTCTGGAGGTTCGCGGTTGCTGCTGCTTGGATAGTTTGCCTGAAGAATCAAGAGCCATAGATCTAACACGAGTTTGATTGCTCATTCAGGTCTGAAGCAAGAAGAAGCTGGCGGCTGTCTGGAGAGACTAACAAAAAGGAAGAAGGAAGTGGAAGAAGGAAGTGAAAGAAGGTTAGATTTGAAGCAGAGAGACTAAAAAAAGAGGCGGCATGGAAGAGGAAGATATTAAACAATGAGGAGTGTCTTTTTAAACCTAGGGTTATGTCAATTAATTTAATAATATCATAAATAAAAATCTATGTCTATTTAGTTTTGTTTTCAACTTATTTAATTTCATTTTCTGGCCTTTTAATTTTTGTTTTTCGCGTTTTATAATTTAAATTTCAGATTTCCTTTCAACAGTGAAGTTTAAATTAACTGATTTTGATGAAATTTTATTTTATATAGATGACAATTAGTTATATGTTTTTTTATAATTTTCTAGGATTATGTCATCCATAATGAAGAGACTTTAAATATACAGTGGTTAAAGAAATAGAAAGTGTAATTATGTAAATGTAACTTACCATTTCCTGTTGGATTTGTAAATAAGACTTCTGGCCTGATAAGTGTATGTGAGGACCAAGACCTTTACGGTCAGACTTACGAGCTTTAGAACAGGTCTTGCTCTTTTCATTTGCTACTTCTGCATCCCGGTAGACAGTCATATGTGTCCAGAGTGTGGGGTTAATCCAACTAGGATATATTTGAGAAGTGCGCACGTGGCTAACCATGCCTTTCATCCTTCGTTTACATATGGTCTTAAAATGCATTTGAACTGTCTTTGAGATTAAAGGATCCCACGTGTGGGTTTTCTACAATCATAAGACATGAGATTGATTAGCGGAAACAATAGAAGCAACCATATATAAAAAACTTAGAGGAGAGAAACCTTTACCGCAAACTCAATGAAGTATCTTTGTTGTCTCCGCCGAGACACATGATTTACCCCAAACCTTTAACTGCATGTTCACACACTCCAAAAAACTTGTACGGGCTTCTTTTGTTAATATAAATGCGGGGAAAGGAGCTTTACCATCACTACTGACATGTAAGTGTGACCAAGAGAAAAATTGTTCTATATCCCTTCGTGACATGATGGTGTCTTTTGATTTACCCTTCACACTCAAAAGAATATTCATAATGTTGTCAAAAAAAATTCTTCTCTATATGCATCACATCAAGATTGTGTCGGAGATTAAGATCCTTCCAGTACAGAAACTCCCAGAATATTTTTTCTTTGTGCCAGTTATGCCACTTCCCATTGCCAGCCTTCTTCTTTTCATGATTGTTTCCACCGCAATGTTTTGTTTTTGGTGGATGTACACCATTTAACCGCTCGCAGTAAATTTGGTTACTTGTCAAAGACTCAGGTGGATACTTATTCAAAACGTGTTTTCCTTTCAAGAAGTCTTTTTTATTCTTCCTCAATGGATGATCTTGAGGACGAAGAAGAAATCTTCGGTGACAATCAAGCCAACATGTCCCCATTCCGTTAGGCAGATAAAATGACTCTGTATCTTCCATGCAAATTGGACAAGATAATTTTCCATGTGTTGTCCATCCTGATAATATGCCATAAGCTGGAAAGTCTTTTATCATCCACATCAGCACTGCCTTCAGATTAAAATTTTGATTCAGTGATACATCGTATGCATCGACTCCAGAAGACCAAAATTCTTATAGATCGTCAATAAGAGGTTGGAGGAAGATATCCAGGCTAGCTCGCAGATGATTTGGCCCAGAATTCAGAATTGTAAGAAACAAGTACTCTGTATTCAAGCACATATAAGGGGGAAAATTATATGGATTCAAGATCATATGTGACAAAGAATGGTTACGAGACATGCCAAATGGATTGAATCCATCTGTACATAATCCAAAATAAACATTACGGGGTTCTTCAGCAAACCGGATATGTAGGTCTTGAAAATATTTCCACTCCGCTGCATCAGACGGGTGACACATTTCTCCCTCTTTTACTTTGTGTTCAGCATGCCATCTCATTGTCGCTGCAGTATTCTCCTTTGATACATTCTTTTCAATATGTCAGTCACATGTAGTTACAAAATATGAGTATATGGAACTTTGGTTTTCCGTCGTCCGATTGTAGGCTTCAATCTTTGTGCGTCACAAAATTGACACTTATCCCATTTTTCATCCTCTTTCCAGAAGATCATACAATTTTTGATACAAACATCAATTTTTATAATATGGGAGACCTAAATTGTGCATCAATTTTTCTGTCTCGTAATGAGAACCAGTTTACTGGTTTCCATCTAGTAAATACTCTGACAACATTCCGCAAATTGAGTCCACACACTTTTCGCTCATGTTATAATCTGTCTTATTTTGCAGGACTTGAGCAGCTACGGATAACTGCGAATGACCTTCTTGACAACCATCATATAATGGATTTTTCGCCCCTTCTAACAGGTCGTAGAATTTTTGGGAATGGTTATGAACCGGTTCTTCCACATTCTGATAACTATCATCCTGATGATAGTTATAATGCACGGTATCACGAAATGCATCATTCACCATATCTACATATATATCTTCTTCTACGTTACCCATTTCTTCATTCCCACTTATATGCGTCGTATTAACATAAATCGTGCCTAAATCCATATTGATTTCTTCTCCAAGATTATACCAGATATAATAATCCTGTATAAATCGTCTACTATACAGATGATTCCAAACTTGGGTCCCGAGACAAATTTGTCGTTTTTGCAAACACTACATGAGCAGTGAAACTTCCCCCTATTACTCTGCCAAGAGACTGGTTATTTGCAAATGTCATGAATTGATCCACTCCCGCTATGAAATCTGCCGAGAAATTTCCCGTCATATATATAAGAAAAATAATATTTTTCTGTTTTTTCATTTTTTTTAGATCTAGCACTGGTTTTTTATCTTCAACCTCGTTCTCGTTTCTGTGCAAAGAGTGAGAGAAGTGTGGTTAATGAAGACAAATTGTGCGACTATATTGCCACTAATTAGCCACTAATTTGCGACTACACAGAATAGTTGCATAAAATTAGGTACACCAACCGCAAAGACGGAAAAAATGTGATTTTAAGTGTTACGACTAAAGCTCGACTATATTGCGACACGCCGCATGTGGTCGCTAATTAGTGGCAAATTTGCCACCAGCTGAATGTAGTTGCTAATTAGTGGAAACTTTGCTACTGTTTTACGACTAACCTTTTGCTACAAGTACTCAGTCGCAAAATAGTCGCAAAATTTTGAATTATATTTATTTATCGCAAATTAGCAACTGGTTTGTGACTATTCTTTTCAAAACACTATTTAATTGATATTTTGTCGCACATTAATCGCAACATTTTGCGACTATGAATGTAGTCGCAAATTTTTGTCGCAAAATCCCTTTTTTGTAGTATAAGGAAAGTCAGCGCATTCTTGTTAAACGCATAGTCTATTTGAGTCGGATTTTTAAAAGCTCAATTATTATTTATCAATTACAAGAACTCATGCAGTTGCCTTTGTCATGTTGTTTTTGTTTTGGTCTATTCTCAACTTCCGTTAGCTGCCTTTGTCGCTTGAATAAAAACCCATGCAGATGCCTTTTACATTCTGGTTTTTTTTTGTTCTCTTTTGACTTCTGAAATTTAGAATACTAGATTTGAACATATGCCATATGTGTTTGTTTTCTCTGCTTGGTACATGATCTATTATATTAAACCTTGATCGATCTAAAAATCTACTTCTAAAATGTTGTTAGACCTATTTATTAGCTAATTGTTATGAAACTGTCTATTAATTAATGACCAAGGGTCCATATATATAGTGGGGAGAAAATGAAATATTACATCAACAAGAAAAGGAAAACATTGGACAACAAGGAATACGAAAACTCTAAATATGGGCCGACTTAGTCTTGGTAATATTGGGCCGATTATGTAGTCCATCCTTAATGATTTACAACACTCCCCTTTGCAGAACATAATCGTGCCAGATGCTTAAGGATCTCTGTAATACGCTTGGGGATGTTGTCTCATTAAAACCTTACCAGGAAAAACCCAGTGGCCGCGATTGTTTGCTTCCTAGATCGCCAAGAAATTATTGTCCCACCGTGCCTCCAAACATAAACGGTTTGCGATCTAGCATTGTGCGGATCCGACAGACAACCTGCATCAGCAAAACCAACAAACCTTCTTTGTTAAGGTTAGTATAAAGTAAGCCTAGCTCCTTTGTCCCTTGTAGGTAACGCATGTTATGCTTGATACCGTTCCAGTGCATTTGAGTTGGACATGAGCTGAATCTAGATAGGAGGTTCACGGCAAAGCAAATATCTAGTCTAGTGTGGCTAGCCAAATACATTAAATCTCCTATAGCAGTGAGGTATGGCACTTTAGGACCGAGAATTTCTTCATCGTCCTTGTTCGGACCGGATGGATCACTGTCCAATCTGAAGTTTCTCACCATCATTGGGCTGGTCAATGGGTGAGTCTGGTCCATATTGAATCCCTTGAGTATCTTTTCAGTATATGCCATTTGATGCACAAGGATTCCATTATTCACATACTCAAGGTGCAGTCCCAAATAGAACTTAGTTTTACCTAGGTCTTTCATCTCAAACTCTTTCTTTAGATACTCAACTGTTTGGGCGATTTCTCCAGAGGTTCCTAGGATGTTTAAATCATCCATGTATACTACTATAATTACAAATCCTTTGTTTGCAAACTTATTTATGAAAAATACATGGACTGATGGGATCATTCTTATAGCCTTCCATATGCCCACTTTGTTTAAGTCCATAAAGTGATTTGTTCAGCCTTATACAGTGTGTCCAGCCTTATGCAGTGTTTTTCTCGAGAACCTTTCTCATCATTGAGCTCAATATCCTCTGGTAATCTCATATATATTTCATTATCCAGTGGACCATATAAATATGTGGTCACTTACATCCATTAGCCGCAAATCAAGTTTCTCTTTTATAGCCAAACTTATCAAGAAACTAAATGTCTTAGCATCCACCACAGGAGAGTATATCTCCTCTTAATCTATTCTGGTCTTTGTGCAATAAGCTGTGCCTTATATCTCATGATTTCACCATTTTTATTTCTCACAATTACAAAGACTCATTTGTATCCCAATGCTTTTACATCAAATGGTGTCCTTATTATTGGACCAAACACATTCCTCTTTCTTTGATATATTCAACTCTACGTCTATGTATTCTTTCCATTTTAAACAATCAGATCTTTGAGTGCACTCTAATATAGACGTGGGTTCCTGATCCTCATGTAACTAAAGTGTTACCTTGAAAGCAAATATATCATTGATGTCGACATCTTTTCGGTTCCATTGTATTCCAGACATGACATAGTTTATAGAGATCTCATTATTATCAACACATTAGGGACCTTGAGATTTGGCTTCCTAAACCTCATTAACCGGTTCCCTAGGGTCGTTAGCCGCGGCCATGTCTATGGTTTCCCGAACCTCAGTTTCAACTGTTGCACCTTTCTTTGATTTCCGAGGGTTCTTGTTTTTGGAACCTACATGTCTACCATGTTTCTTACTTGCTATAGACTCTTTAGCAACTTGAGTGTGTCCCTTTTGGTCATAAATTTGTACTGGTGCATTACAAGCTGGTATGTACGATTTTTTTTTAACTTTCTTCGGGTCAACAAAGGAATCTGGCAATTGATTAGCTAGCTTTTGTAAGTGTATAATCTTTTGGACCTCTGATTCACATTCCAGAGTCCGAGGATCTTGCCATGTTAAGGATTTTGATTCCATGATATCTCTTTAACCAGCTTGTTAGTCTCTCCACCTTCAATAATATATTCGGATTTATTAAAATTACAAACCGTATAATGGTGGGAGAGTCATATCCGTATATATATATATTCCCATCCTTCTTTGAGGTCCCATCTTTGTTCTTTGTGGTGGTGCTATTGGTACATAAATGGCACACCCAAATGTCTTGAGATGGGGAAATGTCTGGCTCATGACTCGTGAGTAATTGGGATGACGAATATCTATGCTCACTAGATGGCCTGATGCGTATAAGCTCTACTGCATGTATTACTGTGTGTCCCTAAGCAGCTATTGGAAGCTTCGACCTCATGAGTAATGGTAGAGCAATGGCCTTATGAGTAATGGCAAGCTTCGAACCTTATGAATAATAGTCGAGCAATGCCTTATGAGTAATGGCCTGATTCATTTAATGAAGGATTTGACTAATCCGTTCTATGTATGGACATGTGCCATGGGATGTTCCACACTTACCCCCATGGACATAGCCATTAAACGCTTGGGACTTAAATTCACCAGCATTGTCTAGACATATAGTCTCTTTAGTTACTTTGACAGGTGATGGCCTTACAATGAGTTTCCCTTGTGTACATGCTACACAAGTGATATTCTTAGAGATAACCAGTTTCTCTTTCAGGATGTGCGATTTTTTGCTTCATAGATCGCCAAGAAATTGTTTTCCCACCGTGCCTCCAAACTTAAACGGTTTGCGATCTAGCATTGAGCGGATCTGACAGATAACCTGCATCAGCAAACCAACTAAACATTCTTTGTTAAGGTTAGTATAAAATAAGTCTAGCTCCTTTTTCCCCTGTAGGTACTGCATGATATGCTTGATACCATTCCAGTGCTTTTGAGTTGGACATGAGCTGAATCTAGATAGGTGGTTCACGGCAAAGAAAATATCTGGTCTATTATGGCTTGCCAAAAACATTAAATCTCCTATAGCACTGAGGTATGGCACTTTAGGACCGAAAATTTCTTCATCGTCCTTCTTTGGGCCGAATGGATCACTGTCCAATCCGAGGCTTCTCACCATCATTGGGCTGGTCAATGGGTGAGCTTGGTCCATATTGAATCTCTTGAGTACCTTTTCAGTATATGCCATTTGATCACAAGGATTTCATTATTCACGTACTCAAGCTGCAGTCCCAAACAGAACTTAGATTTACCTAGGTCTTTCATTTCAAACTCTTTTCTTAGGTACTCAAATGTTTGGGCGATTTCTCTAGAGGTTCCTAGGATGTTTAAATCATCCACGTATACTGCTATGATTATTTCTTTATGAAAAATACATGGACTGATGGGATCATTCTTATAGCCTTCCATACGCCCACTTGTTTAAGTCCATAAAGGGATTTGTCCAGCTTTATGCAGTGTTGTTCTCAAGAACCTTTCTTATCTTTGAGCTCAATACCCTCTCGTAATCTCATATATATTTCATTATCCAGTGAACCATATAAATATGCGGTCACTTACATCCATTAGCCGCAAATCAAATTTCTCTTTTATAGCCAAACTTATCAAGAATCTAAATGTCTTAGCATCCACCACAAGGGAGTATGTCTCCTGTTAATCTATTCTGGTCTTTGTAATAATCCTTGTGCAATAAGCTGTGCCTTCTATCTCATGATTTCACCATGTTTATTTCTCACAATTACAAAGACTCATTTGTATCCCACTGGTTTTACATCGAATGGTGTCCTTATTATTGGACCAAACACATTCCTCTTTCTTTGATATAATCAACTCTACGTCTATGTATTATTTCCATTTTAACCAATCAGATCTTTGAGTGCACTCTAATATAGACGTGGGTTCCCGATCCTCATTTAACTCAAGTGTTACCTTGAAAGCAAATATATCATTGATGTCGACATCTTTTCGGTTCTATTGTATTCCAGACATGATATACTTTATAGAGATCTCATTATTATCAACACCTTAAGGACCTTGAGATTTGGCGTCCTAAACCTCATTAACCGGTTCCTTAGTGTCGTTAGCCGCGGCCATGTCTATGGTTTCCCGAACCTCAGTTTCAACTATTGCACCTTTCTTTGGTTTCTGAGGGTTCTTGTCTTTGGAACATACTGGTCTACCACGTTTCTTACGTGCTATAGACTCTGTAGCAACTTGAGTGTGTCCCTTTCGGACATCAATTTGTACTGGTGCATTTCAAGCTGGTATGTACGATTTTTTTAACTTACTTCGGGTCAACAAAGCAATCTGGCAATTGATTAGCTAGCTTTTGAAAATGTATAATCTTTTGGACCTCTGATTCACATTCCAGAGTCCGAGGATCTCGCCATGTTAAGGATGTTTGATTCCATGATATCTCTTTAACCAGCTTGTCCCCTTAAATAATATATTCGAATTTATTATAATGACAATCCGTATAATTGTGGGAGAATCATATCAGTATATATATATTCCCATCCTCCTTTGAGGTCCCATCTTTGTTCTCTGGTTCTCTGTGGTGGTGCTATGGGTACATAAATGGCACACCCAAATGTCTTGAGATGGGGAAATGTCTGGCTCATGACCCGTGAGTAATTGGGATGGCGAATATCTATGCTCACTAGATGGCCTGATGTGTACAAGCTCTACTGCATGTATTAATGCGTGTCCACAAGCAGCTACTGGAAGCTTCGACCTCATGAGTAATGGTAGAGCAATGGCCTTATGAGTAATGGCAAGCTTCGAACCTTATGAGTAATGGTCGAGCAATGGCCTTATTAGTAATGGCCTGATTCATTTAATGAAGGATTCGACTAATCCGTTCTATGTATGCACATGTGCCATGGGATGTTTCAAACTTACCCCCATGGACATACAGTAGCCATTAAACGCTTGGGACTTAAATTCACCAGCATTGTCTAGACATATAGTCTCTTTTGTTACTTTGAATGGTGATAGCCTTACAATGAGTTTCCCTTGTGTACATGGTACACACGTGAGATTCTTAGAGATAACCCGTTTCTCTTTCAGGGTGTGCGATTGTTTGCTTCATTGATCGCCAAGAAATTGTTGTGCCACCGTGCCTCCAAACATAAACGGTTTGGGATCTAGCATTGTGGGATCTAGATTTAAGGTTTATAGGTTTTAGGGTTTTGATTTTAAACTTCATGCAATTATCAATCATCAAAACAATCAAATCTGATTTTAGAGTTTATATTCACTTAGATTCAAATTCGATTATGGTTGTGAGTTTTTGGGATTGATTGTTACCTTAATCACTGTTTAGGTTAAATGGATATGAGTCGGGAGCTAAAAGACCTCGGAAAACAAGCTGACCATGAGCTGCAACGAACACGAGCTGGATTGGATTTTTTTTCACGGTGGCGGCGGCTAGGGTTTCGTGAGCTCATTATTTTAGAACAATCGTGTTGATAACTTGTTATAAAACTGAATGTTTCTGTGTCTATTAATGAATGACCAATGGTCCATATATATAGTTGGTTTACATGAAGAGAGAAAAAGAAATATTATATAAACAAGAAAAGAAAAACCTTGAACAACAAGGAAGAGGAAAACTCTAAGTATGGACCGACTTAGTCTTGGTTATATTGGGCCAGTTATGGAGTCCATCCGTAATGATTTATAACACTAATTATTTTTTGGTCTTACCTAATATTTCATTAAACAAAATTATAAAAGTAAAATAGATCTTGTTCTCTCTCGTCCCCTTTCTCTCCCACCTCTCTCCTCTCTCTCTTTACCTCATCGTCTTCCCTGTCGTTTAGCCTCTCTGGTGCTCCTCACCGGAGAGGGCTCTTGCCCTTTTTTATTTTTTTTCTCTGCCCCTTGCGCTTCATCCTTGGTTTCATTACAGTCTGATTTGGTAAAATTAGCTGGCTCTAGTTTTTAGATCTGATGCTCTAGTTGTCTTTGAGGGCCTCCGGTGGTGGTGCTTCTATGGCTCCGACCTACTGAGGACTGGATCGGAGTTTGTGTCCTAAGAAGTCTACTCTCTCAGTCTCTCCTAGCCGCCCTCCCCGTGGTGAGTTTTCTCCCCTTCTCTTTGGCCACATCATGGTCGCTGGAATGGTGTTTCTCGTTTGGTGGTCGGTCTCCGGTGGAGTAGATCTGAGGTTAAGAACCACTGGGTCTCTCTCCTGGCTGTATGCGCTACTTAAGGACGGTGGCATATCTCTGGTTAATCTCTCCGGTAGCAGTGGCGACCGACAATAGCGACGGTGGACTGATCCTCCGCTTAGCTTAGGCGGGAATCGACTCTTACCTTTTGTATCCTTCTCGGGTTCGGCCTCCTTTCGTATTCGCTTTTCAGGTGGTGGCTTCGGTGGTAAGTTTCTCTTTCTCTCAGTGGGGGCTTTTGATCTTCGGCTTGCGGTGCGGGGTTGACGGCAGCAGCACCCTTCCCAGAAGTTGGCAGCACCTTCTCGTTGATTAGGGTTTGTGAGGTATCCTGGTTTTCTTTCGTTTTTGTAGTTTTACTTATTTCGGTTTACTGTATCGAACCAGACCTATTTTGTGTGTTATTGGCTTGTAATTTTTTTTTTTTTTTTTTTTTTTTTTTTTTTTTTTTTTTTTTTTTTT
>OVBB01001756.1:0-13207 GCA_900406415.1 Isatis lusitanica | reverse complement strand
TGTCCAACAAGTAATAGGTTTATGGAATATCTCATTTTCTTTGTATGTGTAATAAAATGATAATTAACTTTTATCTACCTAGTGTAACCACTATATAAAGAGACCTTTGGTCCTCATAATAATATACATAGAACATTCAGTTCACAACAACATAGACTTTTTAATTATTATTTGAAGCGTTACAATCTATTATAAACAATTCTTAGGTTCACCCCCTGAGGTGAACTTATATATTCACCCCTCTTCTCCTAACCAATAAAACTGCCACATCATATTATAATTATAACAAAATTAAATAATTAAAAATAAATAAAAATTCAATTATTAGCAAACAAATAAACAAATAATATTAATATAAATAAAATAAAACAAAAACTAATTTAGAGTTTATACTTTGGGGTTTAGGGTTTACTGTTTTGGGTTTAAAGTTTACTATTTTGGGTTTAGGGTTTAGTGTTTTGGGTTTAGGGTTTAGTATTTGGGTTTAGGGTTTACTGTTTTGGGTTTAGGGTTTAATATTTGGGTTTAGGGTTTAAGTTTAATTGTAAGGGTTTATGTTTAATACTAAACCCTAAACCGTAAATCCTAAACCCTAATCCTTAATCCAAAATAGTAAACCCTAAACCCAAAACAGTAAACCCTAAACCCAGAAAACTAAACCTAAACTCAAAACACTCAACCCTATACCAAAAAATACTAAACCCTAAACCCAAAACTGTAAACCCTAAACCATAAACACTCAAACCTAAACCCAAGACAGTAAACCCTAATCCCAAAAATATAAAAACCAACACTAATTTTTTCTGTTTTTTATTTATTAATTTATTTGTTTTGCCAATAATTAGATTTTTATTGATTTTAAAATATTTTTTGTTTTTTTAATTATGGTGTGACGTGGCAGTTTCATTGGTTATCAGAAGGGAGGTGAATATAAAAGTTCACCCCCTGGGGTGAACCTAAGTATTGTCCATCTATTATATAATGAGCCAAATACTTTCCTTAGTTGGCACAACATACTGCCACGTGGCGTTTTTTCTTTCTCTTCTCGGCAAAAAACCTCCCTTTTGGGCCCTCCCAATGCTTTCTCGGCCTGCTCCAAAAAGGCACACTTCCATTGCTCATCTCTTTCGTTTCCTTAGATTGAACAAAACAGTCGTCGTTCACCGTCGACGAATATGCTCCTTCAGCTCCCTCTAATGCTGGTAACAGCCGCGTTACCTTTCTTCCTATTCCACTCTATTTAAGTCATTCCCTCTCTTTAAATCCTCTTCAGTATGCAATCGATGCCTTACCCTTTAAGTCCACAGTACTGATCATTCCATTTAAGTCCTTCCCACGAAATATCTCCCACTCACCAGATCTTCACTCTTCTCATCTCTCATACAATCCCGTTCTCTCATTTTTAACACGCATATAGTAACTTTATTATAGATTGATTCAATTTTATCATCTCCACTTCAGTTCGAAACACAATTTTCAATTCCATAATCTATGACATCGTTGGGGAAATTATTGATAACATATAGCCTTTGTTCATCCCTTTCTGATAAATTTATGGGATTTTGAGATCTGCGTGTAAGCCCATATGATGAAATCCTTTTTTTATCACTCCAATTTGCTCTCATCTTTCTCCGGCAGAAACAACAAGGCGCTTTCAGTTACGGCAAAGTCTTCTGCTTTTTTTTTTCATTTTCTTTTCGACCTATTGCTTGTTTTGTATTGTTCTGAGATCCGATGATGATCCCCGATTGTGCAGAGACTCAACTCTGAATTAGCTTCAACGATATACCACTTTCAACATCTTGGCTCCGATTTATAAACGCGTTGATCAACAGGTTTCGTTTGCTTTGTCCTCATTTCTTCTGTTTCTATTGAATCTCGATTCAGAATCTCTCATTCGACGACATTTATATGTGTGCAGAACCAGAGCATCCGAGAGAGCAATTATAGCACGCTTTGGTTTACTCGGAACCAAGAGATTTTACATTTGGTACTCCATGAACGCTCGGAAGTATGTTATAAAGATGTTTAAGGAAATTGTCACTGTTGATAGGAAGTTTGGGAATGAGGAATTGGTGAACATGTACCACGACTGGCTTGGCACTGCAGGCTACCCTCTTTTCCAGCTGGCTAGAATTAACGCTCGCGGTAATGGTAAGTAAAGCTCTCGGCTTTATGACGTTTACACACTTTTTTATTTGGGAAATGGCCTACGCTATAGTTAGGATGTGGCTTTGCTGATTTGTTCTATGTATAACTTCTCTATCCAAAGTCATTACAAATTTAAGAGGTTTCGATATGCTTCAATTAACAGTCTCTAGCTTTCATGAATCACAACCCAAAATTTTGTATCCGCGAAAAATACCTAATGACTAATTTGGTCTCGGACCCGATTGACACGGATATCTATATATGCGCAAAGAAACTATGGCAAGTCCGATGTTGCGGAAGGCAATTCAGAAAATTAGAAGAAAAGACCACCATGTTCTACGTAAAAATCAAAATTTACCGAAAAAATAAATTTTAAAACTTGAGATCCTAGTTGATGGCTTCATTTTTTTCTCTGGATCGGCCTTGAAGGACACTCATGAATATTTAAAGGCTGTAAACTTAAATGTATGTCTCCATGCAGACAAACAGAAATATTCTCACTTTATCAAGCCTATTGGTAACAGATGCTTCAGATAGAGGAGGTAGAAGTCATTTGAATATGTGATGTACAACTTTTAAGCATTTTCAACTGATTGAAGAACATACAATACATGAAAATTCCAGATTTTATGTGTTGTTGGTTGAAGTATTGAGAGGCAAAAATTTCAAATTTCAAATTACAATGTCCTGCAAGACGTTGTACATACATACTAATACTTGGATCATCAACGAAGCAATCATCATCATCCAAATGTTCAAATTGCAATCTTAATAAAGCTGAATATTTTTCCTCAATCTACTTATGACTATTAGTCCTCACTAAATTGAGATACTGGTATAGATACGTTACAATTTGATATTTCTATAAAAAAAAAACAAAAGATAATCATGTTAAGATGTAATAATTATGTTATTCAATAATGCTATTGATATGATGATGTTCGTGAATGTTATAATATTCAAATTTGGTGCCACCAAGAACTATGTATCTTTAAGTTAATTGAAGCATAAAACCAAATTATTCATTTATGTATCTGAAGCAAAAACCTAATAATTTATTTCTGTATCTACAAGTTAATTGGAACATAAAGCGAAATCAAATCAGATGTATTTTGAAACATAAATAGACATTTTTCACACAAAATTAAAATATTATATTACCTCTTCAAGCACTTTGTTTGTGATGTCCAAACAAACAGTAAAATTAAAATGGCATGAGGATGTGCACTTATACGAGCATTCAGCAGATGTTGGAAAAGATGTCTCCAAACCCACATAACATTCAATGATGATATCCATCATTTCTCTTTTAAAAAAGAGCACAATGATCATTTGCTCTCTACAAAATATAAATTTATCACTAGTTAAACTCTACAAAAAAAGAGTAACTGATTAAGAGAGAAAAAAGAGAATTAACTACATACCGTCAGATAAAATATGGACTTGATTATTCTCAGACCTAGTGGTAACATATGTTTCAGATCAAAGTGATAGAAACCGTGTGAATATGTGATGTACAACTTCTCTGCATTCTCAACTGATTGAAGAACATACAATACATGAAAATTCCAGATTTTATGTGCTATTGGTTGAAGTGTTGGGAGGCAAAAATTTCAAGTTTCAAATTACATCGCTCTGCAAGACGTTGTACATACATGCTCGGATCATCAACAAAACAATCATCATCATCCAAATTATCAAATTGCAATCTTAATGAAGCTGAATATTCTTCCTCAACCCACTTAAGGCTATTAGTCCTCACTTAATTGAGATACCGGTATAGATATGTCACAATTTGATATTTCTGTCAAAAAACAAAATATAATAATGTTATTCAACAATGCTATTGATATGATGATGTTTGTGAATGTTATAATATTCAGATTTTGGTGCCACCAAGAATTCTGTATCTTTAAGTTAATTGAAGCATAAAATCAAATTATTCGTTCAGTAAACTGAAGCAAAAACCAAATCATTCATTTATGTATCTATAAGTTAATTGAACCATAAAGCCAAATCAAATCAGATGTATTTTGAAACATCAATAGACATTTTTTAAAACTAAAAAATTAATATATTATATTACGTCTTCAAACCCATTGTTTGTGATGTCCAAACAAATAGTATAAAAAGGCACGAGGATGTGCACTTATACGAGCATTCACCAGATGTTGTAAAAGATGTCTCAGAACTTACATATCATTCAATGATGATATCTATCCTTTTTCTTTTTTAAAAAGAGCACAATGATCCTTTGCTCTCTACAAAATGTAGATTTATCACTAATTAAACTCTACAAAAAAGAATAACTGAATAAGAGAAAAAAGAGAATTCACTACATACCATCAAATAAAAGTTGGACTTGACAATTTTCAGACATAGTGGTAACATATGTTTCAGATAGAAGTGATAGAAACCATGTGAATATGTGATGCACAACTTTTGTGCATTCTCAACTGATTGAAAAACATACATTACATGAAAATTCAAGATTTAATATGCTGTTGGCTGAAATGTTGGGAGGCAAAAATCTCAAATTTCAAATTACAGTGTTCTGCATGACATATCTGACATATCGAGGTTCGTTACTTACGGAAATGTCTTGGAAACTCCTAACACAACATTCCAAGTGAGCTACCTATGCAATTTGCGATCCAAAAGCAGCTCATCTTGGAGTGATCCATTTGGAGATTACTCATACATAAGCAAATACCAGGTTCAGGTCTTTTTCCCCGACTTAATACAAAGATTAGGAAAACAAATAAACTCTATTTTTACATAATTTCTTCGTGAGTTAATCCCAAAATTACATTTCCGGATAGACTTGGCTTGAAATATTACACCCTACTACTTTCGCAGCCCAAAGTTAACCAGTCTCGGTCTGTTCACTCAGTAGTGAGAACTCACTTTTCCAAATGCATACGTAAAGTCAGCGAAACCTTAAGGTCCAAACGAATAGAAATAATAGTGAACCCTTGAGAGATGTCTGTCATCTGGATTGGCAGATTCTATCGCTTTGAGACAAGGTTCAAAAACCCCAAAAGTTTTGGTTTCTAACATATAAGCTCTTGATAGGGTTAGTTCAAGACCCTGAGATTTATGCTTGTTCTCCATTAAATGGGTTATTCTCAGATTACTCTTTGATTTTTGGAAATTGATATTGTGATGAGTTTGTTTGCTGTTTGACTTCCCTCTTGCGGTTCATAACTTGTACATTACTTTGGGAGCACCATCTCGGAGACCTTTGTGGAGAAAAGTGGCAAGGTGTGTGGTCTGTAATTCCTCAAACATCACATAAATGTATACCTCCTCTTCTGCTCTTTTTAACTCTTTGTTATCCTTTGCTTTAGAACCAGTCACCAAAAGAAGACGCTTTATTCAGGTTTTGACCAGGTGATTGTTGTTGTTTGGCTGCAGAAGGATCCAAGTGATGTAAGCAAAAGCTTCTTTCATGTTTCGTTTGAGGCTTCTTGCGAATTTAATAAAGGTTCCTCCTTTGAAGGCGTTGTCGAATTTTCATGGATTTCAACACACACATGAATCATTCTCAATTCTTCTCCGTCCCCTTCTCTCCAGGAACTTACTCTGTCACGCTCAATCGCTTCTGCTTAAGTTAAATCCAGTAGAATCCAATCCCAATCCTCCACTCCTTCCTCTCTTTTACACTATTTGACAGAATCAGAAACTTCCAGAACCAAGTTTCGACTCTACCTAGTAATCATCAATACCTATGTTCAATCGCAATCGCTACACTCTGCGGTCTCTTACTTCAACGAGATGGTCCACAAGGATCTTGTCCCCAGATCTAAATGCTTCAACATTCTCTTGAGTTTCATTATTGGGCCGTGTTCTTTCTATGAGTTCTGGGTTTTCTTCAACTAGAAGAAGAGAAAAGTTGGTTTGGATGTGTATAGCTACGGGATTGTGATCAAAGGCTGTTGTGAATCCGGGGAAATCGACAAGAGCTTTCATCTTCTTGTTGAGTTAAGAGAGAATGGGTTTTCTCCAAACGTTGTTATCTACACTACTTTGATCCATGGGTGTTGCAAGAAAGGGGAGATGGAAAAGGCGAAAGCTTTGTTTTCGGAAATGGGGAGAATCGGGTTAGTTGCTAATGGGCGTATTTACACGGTTTTGATTCATAGCTTGTTCAAAAACGGGCTTAAGAAACAAGGGTTCGACATGTACGAGAAAATGCAGGATGATGGGGTTGCCTCTAATCTCTATACTTACTTTTGTCTGATGAATCAGCTCCTGTAAAGATGGAAGAACAGGAGAGGCATTCAAAGTGTTCGACGAAATGCGTGAGAGAGGTGTTTCGTGTAACATTGTCACTTATAACACTCTGATCAGTGGGTTATGTAGAGAGATGAAGGCGAGTGCAGGTGATAAGCTGATTGTTCAAATGAAGAGCAATGGAATCAACCCAAACTTGATCACTTATAATACTTTGATTGATGGGTTTTGTAATGTGGGGAAGCTAGGCAAGGCGTTGAGTTTATGCAGAGATTTTAAGTCAAGAGGTATGCCTCTGTCTCAATATTCTAGTTTCTGGGTTTTGTAAGAAAGGAGATACTTCAAGAGCAGCTAAGATGGTTAAGGAGATGGAAGAGAGAGGGATTAAACCGTCGAAAGTGATATACACAATTTTTATCGACACGTTTGCTCGTTCGGATAAATGGAGAAAGCAATTCAGCTTCGATCATCGCTGGAGAAACTAGGATTAGTTCTGGATGTTCATACTTACAGTGTGTTGATTCACGGGTTCTACATCAAAGGTCAAATGAGTGAAGCATCAAGGCTTTTTAGGTCGATGGTTGAGAAGAAGTTTAAACATAACGAGGTTATATACAATACAATTATTCTTGGGTATTGCAAGGAAAGTAGTTCTTATAGAGCGTTGAGGTTGCTCAGGGAGATGGAGGATAAAGAGTTGTCTCCGAATGTTGCTAGCTATAGTTATTTGGTTGAAGTTCTTTGTAAAGAAAGAGAATTGAACGAAGCTGAGGATTTGGTTGAAAAGATGATTGATTCAGGGATGAATCCATCTGCTTCAGTCTCTAATATGATCTCTAGAGCCAAAATAATTCACCATGTAGCTCAAACAAACGATTAGAGCAGTTTCAATGTGACTTAAAATTACAGAGTTAATGTGAAGAATTGTCTGAATGATCTTCTACGTAAAGTTTTCTTTTACTTCCCTCCATGGGAGACTTAGTGGCTCTCAAGATACTGCAAGTTGCATGAATCTGTATATATAGATTGTTACCATTGCTTCTATATCTAATGTTGTTGGACTGCAAGTAGTTGCAGGACAACAAGTTCATCGAAAAACTTGATGTTATAGAACCGATTTGTAATTATTTATTTCGCCTTGCCTACTCTTTATTCTTGCCTTTGCACCCATAAAAGCAACTTCAGTAACTCAATATGGTTTTTGATATATTTAAGTTAGGAATGTAGCAAACAACTTGTTCTCTAGACCTATACCCCCAAATCTAAGTAAGTATTACTTCAAACAAAGCTGATTCTTTTTGAGAGCATTACGCTTTTAGGTACTTTAGAATCTTTTCTTCCAAGAAAACATACTTTCATGTTGAAGCACTTATTTCACTGTGCAAAATGTGATAATCCGACTTTACCTTCGCCGCTTCTCCTCTTCTTCTTCTTCATTTGCTCACCTGTTTCCATCGTTCATATAACACTTCTTCCTCCTTGTCTCTCGCATTTTCGAGTGTGGGATTCTTTCTCCTCATCTTTTTCCCTTCGATAGTTCTCTTGTTTCTCCTCCTACATCTCTCTGGCGATTTAGCTTTTCTTCCTCATGTCTCTTGAATTTGTGGTTAATTATAATCTAGTCGCATTGTAAGGTTCACTGATTCAAATTAGGGGTTTCAGATTGGGTGTGATGAAGACATCATCATCAGGGTGTGCGCTTCAATGGATCAATTTCTAGGGTTCATCGAGAACGAGCATATAGAAGGTGAGGATTTCTTGACCTCTTCCTCAAACACACATACATCCACGACTCATGTCCATGTCTGGACATGGTGGACGTACACGTACAAATGACAATGTCCACAGTAAGCGAAACGGGGGAGGAGACATTCTCCACGGACCTATATCCATAAAGGAACACCGATGAACATTCTGGACACTGAAACATGTAAGACACATCCACAAATCCATGTCCACGTGTGCATATTTAAGAAACATCCACAAAACTCACATCCATGTGTGGACATAGTGGAAAACACGTACACATGACAATGTCAACAATAGGCAAAACACGGGATGGGACATTCGTCCACGGACCTATATCCATAAAGGAACAACGACGAACATTGTGGGCACTGAAACATGTAAGAGACATCCATAAATTAATGTCCACATGTACATATTTAAGAAACATCATATATCCATGTCCAAGTGTGCATATGTATGCTGCAGCGGAACATGTAAGAAAGAACCAATAAAGTACGTACAGTGAATATTGTCCACGAGAATGTGTGATGTGTGTAGAGAATAAAACATGGTGAGAAAGTAATTAGGATCTGATCTAAGTTAACAAGACAAAATCTTCACTCAAATTTGTCAAAATCGAGATAGGGAGGCAAAGAGATAAAGGAGGAGGGAAAAAGATAAAGAGAACAATTGAAGGAGGGAGGATGAAGAAGAAGAAAACGATCAAAGGAAGGAGGAGGCGGGGAAGAAGAACCGTCGTAGAGAGAGAGAGAGAGAGAGAGAGAGAGAGAAATTGCCCCCACCACAAAGCAAATCCATCCTCACCACACACTTTTAATTAAATGAATGGCTATGATGAAACCGAAGACACTATGGGTTTTTCACATTCAAAAAGTACCTCTTGGACTCAAAGTAGGTTTTCGTGAAAGAGGGAGAGTAATAAGTATGCTGTAGGGAAACATTCTCATTCTTTTTTGGTTCTTTAGCCATTCATGTTTTATCGTCATTATAACTGCAGAAAAGATGGAACTCCGTTCAATACATCAATTATAACACGGCCTCTGCTTGCGACTGATCCTCCTCCTGCTACTCACCGTGCTCCTCCTGTTTCCGGTGTTCCTCCTGCTCCTTTTGCTCCACTGCCACCACCACGACCACCACCTTTGGTTTGGTCACCACCCTCTGATAATGAAGGTAGAGATCTCTGGAACTCTGTGTCGGGCCAACCTACCTTGCAAATATCACCTCCTTCAGGTTCAGGGTCAGGAAAATTATGGTCCACTTCTAGTCGTTCCCTCAGTGGCCATAATTGTTCTTGTGCCGGGGCTGTATTGGAGATGTGGCAGAGGCAAGAAATATAACCGATATGACGCTGATGCTCGTAAAGATTTTCAACTACCATACTCGAATAAACCTCCATCATAGCTAGAGCTGTCAAATTGTCCGTCGAAGGCCTTGCCCAAATAGACCATTTTCTTTATGGGCTGTATTTGGTCGGTCCATAATGGACAATGATCCAAAAAACCCTTACATCCAATAAAGACTATATTCAAATGGACATGCACATGGACAGTCCAATATCAAATATTTTTAAAATATTGTTTAGTTATTTCTACCAAAAATCAGTAGAATCATAAAATTATATTAATTTTGCTAAAACCACAAATTACATTTTTTCGCCAAAACCGTAAATTTAAGTTTTTCCGCTAAAACCGTAAAATTGTATTTACCCGCTAAAACCGTAAAAATTGTGTTTGCCCGACAAAACCGTAAATTATGTTTTTTCCGCTAAAACTATAAATTTTTTATTTCCCGCTAAAACCATTCCCGCCAAAATCGTAAAATTATATTTTTCCGTCAAAACCGTAAAGTTGCATTTTTCGTAAAAAACTCAAACTTGGTTTTTTCCATCAAAAGCAATAATTTTTTTAATATCAAAACCGTAGAAAAAAAAAATTTGATTTTTCTTAAATATTTTTTGTCTTAACTTTTCTTATAAATTTATTTTTCTAATATCTTTTTATGAATTTATCAAACTTTAGATTTGTAAAATGTTTGGGGAACCCACTGTCCATATGGTTTTTGCCCATTTGGACAATGAGCGAATTGGTCTTAAGCCCATTTAAACCATGGTTTATTTGGGTGTGTCCATGGCCAGTCTATGATGATTTGGAATGGGCCTGCCCACAGACCGTCTGCCCAATTGACGACAGCTATAATCTTAGCCAACCCCCATCATGAGAAAATGTACACTGATTCTTTTCCTTCTGAGAAGAAAATCAAAGCTTGAGTGTTGGCACATAGGCCTTTTTTGATTTTACAGTTTTTCGGGAGCCTATGGTTAAACTTTACGATGGATGGATATGGAGCTGGAGACAGGAAATATGGGTACAAAATCTTAAATTCTCAATCTCTTAGACCTTGATTAGCAAAGCTTATAGTATGGCTATAGCTGCAAGGAACATAAGCATAAAGCTGCATCAGCTGTAAGCTACTAAGCATTTTATTAATAACTAGTGATTGATAAAATAGTGAGCAGTTAGATATAAAATTACAAAATTAGACATATTTATATATTTCGTATATATTTGTTATTTAAATTTGAAGAACATTTAGTACGTTGTACAAACCAACACTCGTTCACAACACTTTCAATGTTTGAATCGTTACTTTTTGTACTTTGTAAAATTTTAATTTATAACCAGTAACATAAATACAGCACATAAACATGAATAACAACGTAGTTCTTTTTAATAAATACTTTTACCCAACAAATAACGACATTTGAAATAAATAAAAATTAGATAGAAAATTTACATATGGAAAAGTAACTACTGTCGAGCCGTCCAAATACTTTGTGCAATATTGTTCCGAATTCCTGACATATATGCATCTCCTGTAGGCTCGATCAAGTGTTTGAGAACGGATCAAGTGTTTGAGAACAAATCGAGGTGGGGAATATCTATCTGAACAATTTAAAAGACTGTGTTATGAAAAGAGCATTGTTAGATAATTGACAACACCCTATACACCACAATAAATTGGTGTAGCAGAAAAAAGAAACCGAACACTTCTTGAAATGGTTAGGTCTATGATGGTGTAAGCAAATCTTCCGTTTCATATTGGGGGGATACATTGCTAACTGCAGCCTACATACTTAACCTTATGCCCTCCAAATCAGTTAGTGCTACTCCCTACGAGTTATGGAAGGTAGAAAACCTGACCTAGTTCATCTAAGAGCTTGGGGGATCTGCTGCGTTTGTTTGTGATACTTCACATCCTCATGATGTTCTATTCATGGCCAATCCATAATGGTTTGGACTGCATCTGCCCACGGACCATCCGCCCAATTCACAGCTATAATCTCAGCCAACTGATACAAACTTGCCCATGATTTTATTACTTGAATGAATGATATTGATTATTTGGATATGGACCGAGATAAGCTACTAGCAAATCCGGAACTAGTGGATCGATGGGAGCGTCGAAGGATGCGGAAAGGCCTTCAGTATACCCAACCGTTAGCCAACCTTGGATATGACGCACCAAGACACTGGATTTAGGAGCGTTGAGTGGATGTGACACACTAAACAACAGTTTGCTCACAAAGAACAAAAGAGAGAACAAGTTCTCGGAATAGAAATTTCTATTAGAAAGAGATCAAAAGTGTTTATAAAATGAGTTTGCTTGAAGAATATAAAGGAGATCAAGTCAAAGGGACTTGATTGTGGCACAGAAAACAAAAGCATAAGTTTTAGCAAAGTTTAAAAATACATTTGGTCAAAGTGACCCTTTAAGTCTATGTGCAACCCTTCGGCTACTCGGTCCGGCCATTCTCAGGTTCGGTCATCTGGATGATGTTCACAAGGTCGGGCTCATCCGGAAGTGACAGCATGCGGGTGTGGTCGAGGATAAATTTTCCTAAGTCCATCTGGAACTGAATGGCAAGTGTTCGGCTGAACAGCCCATCCGGAAAGGTCACCATCCGGTCGAGAAACGGAACCTCTGGACCGTTCTCTAAATCCGTCCGAAGCAAGTAAGTTTTGTTCCGACTCAAATGCTCAGAATGTGATCTTGGTCGAAGTCCCTCAAGGCCCGTTCGAGAAATTGTCACTGGAAGTTGAGATTCAGGCCTTAGGTCGTTTTCGGGTGTACTCAGGTCGATACGGTAGACGGTTCGGTCAGTTGGCCCTGTCCTGCGGTCGTCCGGCTGGTCCTCGCGAGCAACCTCCCTTCTCGGTACGTGCTTCCTCGTCCGGCTGTCGATGTCTGTGCCATGTTCCGGGTTGGAATCAAGATCCTGATCCATGATTGCATCATCCTCTCCCCGTTGAAAAGGAATTAAGTCAGATACATTAAAACTGGAACTAACTTTGTACTTACCTTGAAGATCGACTTGATACGCATTGTCATTGATCTTTTTGGTATTGGTAAAGGGTCCATCCACCCGAAGCATGAACTTGGATTTTCTTTCTGGTGGAAACCGGTCCTTTCTTAAATAGATCCACACAAGATCGCCTTCCTCAAACGTTTGCTCAGGCTGATGCTTGTTAGCTTTGTCTGTGTATTGCTTGGTCTGTTTTTCAATGTTCTCCTTGGCCTCCTCATGGATCTTCTTAACCTGTTCAGCTTTCTTTTTCCCATCCAAACTAGCCCTTTCACTTAAATGATTAAATCCATACACAATCTCAAATGGTGAGAACTTAGTGGCCGAATGCATAACACTATTGTAAGAAAATTCAACATGAGGCAAACAATCTTCCCAAGTTCTCAGGTTCTTTTTCACAACAGCCCTAAGCAAAGTAGACAAGGTCCTATTCACTACTTCAGTCTGCCCATCAGTTTGCGGATGACAAGTAGTTGAAAACAATAGTTTGGTTCCTAGTTTAGCCCAAAGTGTTTTCCAAAAATGACTCAAGAACTTAGACCAACTTCATTAGGAATTTATAAGGTCGCCCCTTAAAAAAACAAGTATTTTTTAATAGCGGGTTCCACATATTTAATACTAAACCGCCCCTAAAAATCTCTTGTTTAAGGGGCATCTTGTGCACTGTTTTGCCACGTGGCGATACCTTATTCGTTCGGATTTTTT
>OVBB01001754.1:1512-13215 GCA_900406415.1 Isatis lusitanica | reverse complement strand
ATGTTTGAAATAACTTTGATATAAAGTGTCGGTTTCTGCAATTATTACACGGAGATTCTCGTTAACCGTCATTTTCAGTTTTGTCGGCGTCCTGAGATTTTATTATTACAAACTGCCACTTGGAGTATCTGGTGCGATGCAGCCATGCAGGAAAGGGAAGAACGCTTGTCCTTGACCGTTGGATTGGGATTCCATCGTTTGTTTAGTTTCATCGGACGGTTAATTTCTATTACGTGAGTTTGGTTGTGTTGAGAACTTGTGATTAGTTATCACACATGACAGAAACACAAGTGTTTGACTCGGAACGTTCTTGACGATTATTGACGCCCCACAGCTGGTCTGATGTATCGTCGTCGATATTATTTGGAGAAGTACGTCAACTTCTTTTTTCTCATCTGATAAATATCTTCACTTTAAAGAATATTTTGTATATCCACAATAAAATGAGATTTTACAGGTTTTTTTTTTGTTTCTTTTTTTGAGATTTTAATTTACAAGTTTAAAACTAGATAATGGTTTGGTGGTAGTTTTATGTGCGTAGTTTTAACTTTATAAGTAGATAATGCTTTGTATTTCCACAATAAAATGAGATTTTAATTTGCTTTGTAATACTGTGGTTATAATCGAAAAAATAAGGGCATCATAAATATCTATATCTTAAAAGTTTAAATAGTGACATCGTCGAGTAAGCAAATATGGTTATTACAAAGCAAGTAGATTGAACGGCATTAGTGATGCCAAATTAACAGAACAAAAATTGAGTATTTATCATAATACATATAGTATAAATTTAATAATAATAAAATTATTCAATATGTTTTTGACATTTCAAATTAGTTTCTTAAAAACAATTGTACTTATCGATGAGGTTGATCTGGATATCCATAATCAATCAGGATTATTAAAAACCATAATCAATCAGGATTTCTTAGTATATATGTGCGTCTACTTTACAATTATTATCTCTCGTCCTTTTTTTTTTTGGTAAATGGCCGGGTTAGTGCCCCCGAGTTTTTATTAAAATAGAAGAAAAAAAAACTACAAACGAATCTGTCGAGACACTGCTCGACTTGCTAAATCATCCGAATACAACGAAACAACAAAGCTAGGAACAATATCAAATAAATGAAGTCCTAACGGCAAAGAAAAAGCATAGTTTGCTAAACCATCGGCAAGATAATTAGCCTCCCTATGCACATGACGAATCCTGACAATCCAGTCTCTCGATAAAAAGCCATAGCACAGTCGTGCCAGGAATGACAACGGATGCGCATCGCAGATCCTTGTCTGAAGAAAACCCACCACTATCTCCGAATCAACTTCCAACTCTAAACGCGGAATACGTTTCTCCCATGCTAAACAAAGGCCATAATACACTCCCCACAACTCTGCCAGAGGTGCAGAACATATGCCAATGTTAAGACTGAAGCCACCACACCATTCTCCATCTGCATTTCGTAATACTCCCCCTGCCGCAGCTAGACCAGGATTCCCTCGTGATGCTCCATCGGTACTCAATTTTACCCAATCCCTACTTGGGCGTGACCATGCTATCATCTTCTCCACTCGCTGAACTCCCCTATTTTCTTTATCCTTCAAATTATCATGAGCTGCTACGACTTGCTGCGCTTGTTCACGGACAAATTTGATTCTGTCCCGGCATTTCCCCACTGCTCCATAGACATATCCGCATCTCCACTTCCAATTCCACCATACCACCATTGCAAAAAGAGTTTGCCAGTCCCCATTTTGCCCTGTAACCTCCTTCGCCAAATTCTCGTACAACCATTGGAAAAGCGACTGGGCAAAGAACGCATGCTGCCTAGTCGGAGCTACTAGACGACGCCAAATACCCGCAGCCGCCGGGCAATCACGTAACACATGTAAGATAGATTCATCTCCGGATTTGCAAACTTGACATATCCCTGTAGCACATAGGTGTCTACGACACCTCTCCACATTAGTCATAATGACATGATTCGAGACCAGCCAAAGGAACACACGTACTCTTTCTGGTACCACAGCCCCCCACAACCGAGTGAAAAACGCAGCCATATTCGGTCTCTGTTTTTTGTTCCGACATATAAAAGCATAAGCCGACTTCACAGAAAAAACTCCATTCTGATTCTCGCCCCAAGAAATTCTATCCCGAGCTCCAGTTATGTCATCGACGACAATCGACGCCAACTGCAGACGAGCATCCCGAGAGATAAAAGGTTCAATCTCTTGAAGCAACCAACCCCTACCATTACGCCATAGATCTCTGACTGTAGCTTCCAGAGATCTCACCGAAAGCCCTGTCCTAACTCCTTCCACAAGTGGTGTATTCAACAGCCATCTATCCTTCCAAAATCGTACTTGACGACCGTCACCAATAATCCAGGACAAACCTGGCAAAATAACCTGAACAAAACCGTGCATTAGACTTCGGAAAACTGGTGACCACATACCTTTGTTAATCATCCACCCCAAGTCTGTCACTTCTCCGACACGAAACTTGCTTCGTAGTACCCTCGCCCATAGGCTTCCAGCATCATTAATCAAACGCCAGCCCAATTTTGCCAATAATGCGGTATTCATGTCTTTTGATTTACGCATTCCAAGACCTCCTTCGACTTTTGGTGTACATATTCTCTCCCAGGACACCAGGTGCTGCTTTCTTTTTTCTGTTGTACTACCCCAGATAAAAGACTTAGAGATTCTATCCAATTGATCAAGAGTAGACTGTGGGATAGCAATTATGTTCATTTGATGAACTGGTATTGACGTAAGAATCGATTTCGTGAGAGTAATTCGCCCAGCAAGGCTTAGAAAACGTCCCTTCCATCCCGCAAGACGTGACGAAACTCTCTCCACCGTCTCCCCAAAAGTCTCCTTATTCAATCTCTTATGAAGTATAGGCATCCCGAGATACTTACCCAGTTCCTTCGTCCAACGTATTCCACTGACCCTACTTATCTGAGTAGCTTGCTCACGACTCACATTCCCGGAGAAGAAGATGACTGATTTCTCAAGGCTAACCTTCTGACCAGATGCACCACAAAACCTCTCCAATACTTCCCTTATCACTCGCACTTGGGAGACAGAAGCTTCCGCAAACAAAATCAGATCATCCGCAAAACAAACGTGCGAAAGTTTAGGTCCACCTCTCGACAAAGCAATCGGCTTCCATTTTTTCTGAGCGACTGAAAATTCAATCTGATGACACAACCTCTCCAGGCATAAGACGAATAAATATGGTGATAGGGGATCACCTTGCCTTAGGCCACGCTGCGGTTTAAAAGCATCCGTTTTCTCACCATTCCACAATACACTCATAGCCGGGTCCATTACGCATTTGAGAATCCATCCTACCCACTCGTCCGGCAGATGAGCAGCACGTAAAGTCTCTTCTAAGAAATCCCATCTAATACGGTCATACGCCTTTTCTAAATCCAACTTCAATAACATCCAACCTTTCTTTCCTTTCTTTTTCCTCATTGAATGAACAGCTTCTTGAACCCCCACAATATTATCCGTACTTAACCTCCCTGGGATAAAACTTGCCTGTGCAGGGCCAATTAACTTAGGCATGATCCTCTTCAGTCTCGACACCATAACCTTGGTAATAGTTTTAAATAGCACATTACAAAGACTAATAGGTCTAAACTGTGTGATCCGTTCCGGCTTCGAAACCTTTGGTAACAAACAGACAAAAGCATCGTTCATACCTGCCGGAAGGTTACCAGAGCGAAAGAAATCCAGCACGAATTGAGTAGTGGACTCACCCACCACCTCCCAACACTCTTGATAGAACACAGGCTGATACCCATCAGGCCCAGGAGCCTTGTACTTCCCCATCGACCTTACCGAGACCTCAACATCAGTCGCAGAAAAAGACCTATTTATCTCTCGCAACTCATTTCTGTCCAAATGTACGAAACCCATCTGGGATAATTTCTCACCATTCAAGTCCAGATCATCCGTAGAATACAGACGTTGGTAATATGCTATCGCATGCTTCTCCAAATCTTTCGGATCCTGAATCCATATCTCATTTTCCCCTTTAAGCATTTCAATTCTATTGCGCTTCCTCCTAACCACCGTTGACGTGTGATAGTACTGCGTATTCCGATCTCCCAGCACTATCCATTTCTCACGAGATTTCTGATACCAAAGAATCTCTTCCTGCTCAAGCACTGTCTCAAACTCTTTCAGTAAAACCGCCTCTTGATCTAATAACTCATCAGACGGATATACATCAATCTCTTTCTGAACCCGCTGGATATCACTCATCAACTTCTCTTTACGAGCCTTAACATCTCCGAACACTTCTCTGTTCCATTTCCTAAGTTTCACTTGTAAACGGCTTAAAGCTTCAGGAGTTCTCAACTCCCTATCCCAAGACGCACACAAAAGTTCTTTAAACCCGTCATGTTTAAGCCAAGCAGCTTCGAAACGGAATGGCCTCCTTCGCGGATTGCCTTTGGTTTCTGGTGCCAGTTGCACATGAATAGGTGCATGATCAGATGACAGAAACGGCAAGTGTGTAACCACGGCATCTTGCCATCGTAAACGCATTTGTGCACAACATAAAATTCGGTCAAGACGTTTTGCAACAAAGTTCTTCTCTTCACGTCCTCTCTTCCAAGTGAACTTATTCCCACGAAACCCCATATCAATCAAAGCCAATTCATTTATCCAATCGCCAAATGCCAAGGAGTCGGCTGATAAACGCCCATTCCCACCTGCCCTTTCGTCCAAACGTACAATGGTGTTAAAATCCCCTCCCAAAAGTAGAGGTTCAGAGATGCCATCAATTACCGTTCTTAATCTCTCCCACAAACCACTCCGTCGACTCACTGTCGGAGCTGCATAAACAACAATTAACTGGAAAGACTCAGCACCCTGCCCCACTCGTGCCTGAATAAACTGGTCTGCTGCTTCCAACACGACCACCTCGCCAATCTGAGATCTCCAGAGCAACCACAGACCACCACTCTGCCCTACCGCATCCACCCGAAACGAATTCTCAAAACCTAACCCCTGACAAATCTTAACAGCCCTATCACCTCCAGCATGTGTTTCGACAATGGCAAGAATATCAGTGTGAAATCTCTTCAACATGTAACGGATCGATCTTCGAAAATTGGGTTTATTCGCCCCCTGGCAATTCCAGAATAAAACATTCATCATAAACGTATATATGGTTATAAGTAGAACCACCGGGGAAACCCGTCATGCTCGAACTAGGCTCGTCTCCATCTCCGGAGAGCTAGTCTCCATACCAGTCTTATCTCGCTCTTCTACAGCCCTTGAGATATCTACAGTCTCAACCAAAACCTCATCTCGCAACTGCAAACCCACCGCAAGTTGTTTCTCCTGTATCTGACCACTCACAGTACCTTCGATTCTGCCACTCTGAACAGACTCAACCCGAAGACGTTTCCCAGATTCCGATCGACTCACTTCCCCTTTCGTCGGACCAAAAATTAGACCTTTCATGGGCCTAAAATCATTCTGTTTTGATTTGGCCCGGTAACCTTCGTTGGGCTTTTTCATAACCCGCTTATCTTTCGTACCCACTTTCGTTACAGCTCGATTTTTATCCATCCCGCCAAAAATCAACTTTTCCTTAACTGGCATAACAACTTCCTCCATTTGTCTGTTCTGATGAATATTCGTATTTTCCTTATCCGCCTCTTGCGTATCCTTCTCTGACCCCAAATCTTGTGGAAGAGTATCCATATCCAAGCTCCCAAATTTATTGGATACCACAATCTTTTCTGTTTCCTTATTTCGAGTAATATCCCTGAGATTACGGCCTACCCCACCACTCTGGATATTCACCGTAACCGGAATCGGACTTCGCGGCGGAGCTGAACCCCTCCGTCCCCCCCTAACCGTGGTAAAACCTTCCTCCTGCTGCATTGAGGACTCGCCCGTCTCTATTCTGCTAAACGCAGGAGTAGGTATAACCTTCTCCTTCTCTAATGATCGGTTCACCACCGCCTTCGGGCAATTATGGACAAGATGACCATAGACACCACAGGCTGCACATATATTCGACAGACCTTCATATGCCACAAAGTACCTCTCGCCATTAATCAAAACAGTCCCTTTCAATGGTTTCGCAAGATTAATTTCCACACAGACTCTAGCAAACCTCGCCCTTTCGAACTTCAGTGTGGTATCATCTACTCGAATTGGTTGCCCTAACCCCCTCGCAATTCCCATCAGAATCATTCTATGATAAAATGTCACTGGAATATTCATTAAACGAACCCACACCGGCGTCGTCATGATCTCATCTCGCAGAGGATCAAAGTCTGGTGACCAAGCCTTAACCATTAGATAACTCCCAAAAGCTCTCCATGGTCCACCGGTTAAAGCCGCCAGATACTCCTCTTCTGCCTCAAAACGGACCATAAAGAACTGTCTGGGTAGATCCATCACGTACATGGCACTCCGCGGCTTCCATAACTCCCTCAGTTTTCGGCTCACAGTAGAGATAGCCACACTCCTTCCCAACACTTTCACAATCATACAGTTCTTCCATAACCCGTTCATTGCCTTCAAAACTTCAGTATCAATTGTGATCTCTGGTTCTCCATCCTCTCCATGAGGGAACTCCACGCTAAGTCTCGATGAGATAAACGTGTCGTCCAAAACATCCTCCGGAACCGGCATACCTCCTCCATTCTTCCCCGTCACCTTAGACGCCCACGACCCACCTTGATCCGGAGGATCCTCCGGCGGTCGCCCCTTCTCTCCCACGTCCGTCATCATCGCATCTTGGTCCACTGTACTCAAAACCCTAGGTTCGCCGTCGCCTTCGCCTTCACGCATTTTTACTGCTCTTTTCCTCTTGGGAAAAGCTCTCTAAGTTATCTCTCGTCCTTTGGCAACACTAAGAATTTTTTTGAATTATGTATGAAAATTATAAATAATTTAGTTGTTGATCAAATGAGGTATAATTTAGTTGTCCGGAATTTATTAGTGTATGAAGAAGATCAATTTTGCTATCTCTCGTTAGATTAAGGGGAAGCGCTGAGATCTATACCACGTGTATGACAGGTTGACAGTTAGAGCGAAGCTTTTATCTTCTGTACGTGGAATGAATTTTGTATTGGAAGTTCAATAATTAAAATGTGCTCTGCGAAAATGTGTGAATTCAAGTAAAATAATGGTTAATAGATGATTTTAAAAATTTATAGATAACAAGTGGATACATGCGAACCATTTTGACAGTTTAGAACCAGCCATACATATGAGAAGCTTCGATCCACGAACATTCTGACGGTTTAATCATATATATGATTATGAATATGATGAATGTTCGTATTCTTTTTTAGTTTAATGACCAAATTGTTTTGCTCTCCTGTCCAAATATATCGCTTCAAAGCTTACTTAATTGGTAACCAGAAGAAAATTCATTATTTCTCATATAAAAATATAATATGCTCAACATCAAATAACAGTTGACGAGGATAATATATCTCACGATACTTCACGATACTAGTTTCTTGGACAAGATAGCATACTAATCCATGTATGAAGTTACAAATCAGCAACTCGTAACCAATATTAACTTAAGACAAGATAACAAACATACTGCTCCTCTCTTGCTTTCTTAGAGTAATGTTTTTTTTTTTAAAAAAAAACTGACGGATAAAACAACCTTCAACCGGCTTTATAAGTTTTTTTTTTTAAAAAGAATCTTCTTGTTTTTGATATTAATCATATCATATCTTCATATTCTCTTTAAAATTTAAAATTTTATTATCTTTATTTCATGATTGCCATGCTATTAAACGGAAATATATTTAATTTATTTTCATATTTTCGTTTCATGGGACTAATCTTCTCACTTCAAACAGAATGTATACATTTTCTAACACCTTAATGAAATTTTAATAATGTTTACAATTTAACAAAGAAACAAATATTTGGACATTATATTGATTGTTATCTCGAAGTCAAGGTGATTGAAATTTAGACATGATGGACACTTGGTGGTATCATGTGATACTTGGATGAGTCGAAAACTTAAGTATGGATAGACTCAAATTATTAAGGAAGGGTGGGTTTTGAGAATTAATGTTAAACTAATAATTCAATCATATATAAGTTAAATTCGTAAATTCGTAATGGACCAATCCGATCGGGTCAAACATAGTACTTTGTTTTTGTATTTGACCGATAATCATGGAATAACCTGCATAATTATAAATTTGGACCATCAAATATGGCTTTGGTGTGAGAGTATAAATATGATTGGAAGCAATTAAAAGCCAAACGTAGTACATAATTAGTAATTACACAATAATATTTGAAGATGGTTTAGGAAATAATCGATAGGCCAATAAAGAAAATGGCTATTGTGTGGTTTGTGCAGGCCATTTATACGATTTTTTTCTTTTTGTGTTTGGTACAGAATTAATAAAACAGAAAAGGCACACTTTGGCTATCCACCCATCTCGAAGGGCGCCGCTTTCTAACAACAATTCTATCTAATTTGTACTTGTTTACGTCAATTTATGTATAAAAGCTATTTAAATTTACATACTTTTTCTTTATCATTTCTTTTTGTAGGAATACTTTTGTTTATTATTGTTTAATTTTTTTTTCCAATGGTTGGCGAAAAAGTAACCATTCTTTCCAATTAGAGAACTTCTACTTCTTCTTCCTTTTTCTCGAATCACGTCAAGCCCCATTAACTAACTGGTTGTGGTTTTTTACATTTTTATTTATAGTAGTCACATTAATTAACTCCGTTACAAAATTCTAACAAGTAATCTTAAAATGATTCTAACCATGCACACTAAAATTAACTTAACGAATCTAGACAAAAAACATTGTATATCAAACCATAGCAGATGATTGATGACTCAACAGAAAATTAAAACTAATATAACAATTACTTGAAAAGCATCATTTTCTTATCATACAAAACGGAAGGTTTAAATCTCAACATGTAATTGTTTTTTCTCCTTTTCTACATCAGTTACTTGGATCTCGAGCTTATGAGTATGTTTAGTTACTCTCGTGATTCATCTGGTCTGACTAAACGACTTTCAGAAATATTTACATGTTGTGTGTTTATTTATATATAGGGAAGTTCGAGCTAGATTCAGAAAAATTAATACTAAAAGTTGTGAGAGAGAACCTGATATTCTTTTATTTGCTTGCTAGATGGTAAACTAAATATAAATACTTTCACCCAAGAAAAGACAAATATTAAAAATTAAAGCTAGAAAGGAAGAAAATCCTCGATATGTTTCGTCGCCCACTACTGTCTGGTGATGTACTGATGTACTCCTGTAATGGACCAGATTGGGCTAATTTCAGGGACAGAGAGCCATACATCTTGTCCTTTTTTTGCTTTATTCGAATGATAGTTTAAGATTCTTAATATCGACGACAAAACATGCAAATAGAAGAGACAAGAAAAAAAAACAGAACATATACAATTAGTTCAAAACAAATTGAACAAGAGAATGAATGATTTGAAATATATTATTAATTTTCTGTGTTATAAACATTTATATATTACTAAGATACGCGTCAGACAAATTCGGATGATTTTATGGTGTACCATCTAAGATATTATCAACAATTAAAAATCATATAGACGTAAAAACAGACACATCCGTGAACTCGTCTCACCACTATAGTTTTGTTGATTTTCTATATAAAAAAAAAAGGAAAAATATTACTAGTAGATAAGTTTCAATGTTTTGTCATTCTTACTCGGGAATTCGAAGTCTTAAGATCAATAGTATTGATTAAACCTCTCCACGAATAGTCTCGTCCACCATTTATCAACTATAGCAGTATCGAATTTAACATCCCTAAGAAAGGAGATTAGAAAGAAAATGATGCTGTCTTGAAATTTAACATGACACTAGACCTACATGTCAAGAGACGTGACCCATATAAAATATAGTTCAAATTTTTAAAATTTTGTATATATCTAAACTGAGTTTAAAAATCGCATTCTATGCATAAAGGGCACCCACGCACAATCGTATGTGGGGGTGACGTTTTAAATGGCACCATTTTGTGCGGCCTTGATCTATCTCACGCTTTGAACATAAATTATATATTCCGTCGAGAAAAAGAAAAGTTTTATATATTCCAATTTAAAACAAAGAAAACATTATCGCAACATAAGTCAAACCTTTGACAAGACCCCGTTGGTGCATATAATTAATTAGTAGTATGTATATATACTTAAAAACGTGGGTTCATGTACCGCTAACTAAATGCATGTAACAACATACTTTGAACCAAGGCAGTGTTCATTCATTTTTATTCTTCCTTCTACATCAACTATAGCTTAAATCAAAGTTATCTCTTTCTTTTCGTTCATTTTCAAATTCCGATTCTTAGCTATGTTCATTCATCAGTTGTCTCAAAATGTCGTCTTTAGAAGAAGAAAAAAAAGAGAAGAATCTCAACTCTCTTAAATCATTTAGAATGGTACATCTTATCACTGATATATGATATATGTATCATGCAGGATGATGAAAAAGTTGAAATCCCAAATTCGTGTCCATTGATAGTTACGCATGAAGGGTTATGCATAGAAAAAAACTGGATTTTTTTGTTTGTACTTTGTATCTTCACCATTTTCAAGATAGAACAAATATTTTGATTCCGTATTTAATTAGTAGACATTAATGAAATTAGTATTATTTTAGCGGATGTCTTTCATGTTCTTCGCAAAAGTGCTTAAGAAGCTCAAGTTAATTGAGCTAGTTATAACGTGGTTCGAATCGAGAGGTATAGAGACTTATAAACCTAATATTTTCTCAAAGGTGATTCTGTTCAACTTTGAAAATTAAGAATTATCTCCATGTTTCTCATTTCTAATTGTATCGAGTTTTGGTATGCATACAAAAATGTCTACAAAGTTTGTAAACATTTGTTTTCTCATAATATTATTAATAAAGAGAAATCACATAGAAAAGAAGACATTAGCCTTAATACATCTCTTAGCTTGTTTTTCGCGTTAAGTTCATCCGAATACATAATAATATACTAACTATCTGTGTTTTTTTCTATAAAACTTGTGCTTTCTGATTTTTACACTATAGACATTAGCCCTCTGCATCTTTTTGGTTCACGGATAATCAAAAGTAGTAATTATTATTGTTGATATATAGCTAATAGACAAAATATTTTATTTTTTGTTATCTCGAAACCCATTATCTCATGTAAATTCATCGAACCCAAACCTAATTCGGTGACAAAAGAAAGAATCCAATCCTCTAGTAACTAGCTAGTATAATATTTTTCCAAAATATATTGAAAATCAAATGTGTTCATGACAGCTGCAACATTATTTTTATATGTGCAATGTAGTTATAAGTAATGTCCATAATTAAATATAAGCATAACCACCACTGCTACTACTACTATCACTACTACTAGCTACAACTACAACTACAATACGAAGGATTGATTGTGACATATATAGGTATGAAACAATTGATCATTAAAGCTACGCTTAGGATGAATTTTAATGATATGATTTCAATAGTTTAATATCAAATATACTTTCGTTTTCAAATGTACCAATTTTTTATTATTATATTCATATTTTATACACACTACGAATTTTCCCTTAGACTTGTGCGTCTATACGTCTCTCCATATGCTTGTCGTTTTGTCTGTCTTTTGTATCTCCACAAAAATATGTGAAAACATTTTGGTAGT